>JAODAL010040487.1:0-36857 GCA_025379985.1 Phyllomedusa bahiana
CAAAAAAAAAGGATAGAGGCATTCTATCCCGAACATTGGTCTACTTTATAGCCTCACAATGGCAGCATTTTGCAGGGTGGGATGCTAGGGAAGGGATGGTCCAGTAGGCAAGTTGCTAGCAACTAGAAGCCATGGCCGCATTTGAGTTCTATGCTGGATGCTGAAACAGCGGAACTGAATTCTTCAGATCTTCCTACTCTGAAATTAATGTATAAGGTTTGTGGGAAGAGGCAAGGATCTTTTGGGGTATACCTCATTATCCAAATATTCCCCGCTATGGTTCAATCGTAAGCTTCCAGAAATTTGCAAATTGACTGACTTTAAGAGATGGAATGCAGTTGGTATAATTTAATTCAATAAAATCATGTTTATTTCTTTATTTTCGTTAGCCAAGGATCAATAGTATGGGTGCAAACGAAAATAAAGAAATAAACATGATTTTATTGATTTCATATTTTTTTTTCGTTCCCCCCATATTATTATTCGTTTTATATACAAAACGGGAACAACTTCTGTAGTCTTATCATTTGATTTCGGCCATTTTACAGTTTTTTTCAGATTGCATTAGAAAACCCATAGGAGCGTCGCTCCTCTCCCATTGGTCCAAATAACGCGCCTCTTTTAACTTACCCAATCACAGAGCTCGCTCGGATTTTCTTTTCCCCATAGAACTCTATGAGAAAGTAGCTCGCGCTCTGATTGGCTAAGCTTGACGACCCCCCGCCGCTTCAACCAATCAGCTCGTTTCTGCCTTTTTACTGTATTTTGAACTGTCCCGCCTTTGAATATATTGGTCAATTTTTTCTCCATAGGTTATAATGGGTCCCTGTCGCTCCGATTCTGATTGGTCAATTCTCCTCCATAGGATATAATGGGACATTGTCGCTCCTATTCTGATTGGCTGGTTTATGCCGACCAATCAGAAGAGGTTAAACAATTTGAATTACTGTATTTCCCGGCGATTCTCTCTATTGCAATTCCTTATGCAGCGCCGGTCTCGGCGACAAACGCGTTGTTAGGGATTTAAGTGCTTTATTTTTAAAGAAGGTTTCAGCGCTTTATCTGATAATGTTTTACATTTAATAAAAATATTTTTTTTATTCATACTCCATGCCGCACGGCACGAAGCGCCGAGATTGCATTGCGCCCATCTCTCCATAGACTACAATGGGAGAAGTAGCTCGCGCTCTGATTGGCTGGGATAAGGCAAGCCACCACTAGCTCAGCCAATCAGCTTTTTTTCTGTATTTTTACTGTATTTTGAACTCTCCCGCCTTTGATTTTGATTGGTCAAAACTTCTCCATAGGATACAATGGGTCTTTGTCGCTCCTATTCGGATTGGTTAATACTCCTTCATAGGTTAAAGGGCCACTGTCGCTCCTATTCTGATTGGTCAATAGTTTCCAAGGAATATAATGGGACACGTCGCTCCTATTCTGATTGGCTGGTTTATGCCGCCCAATGAGAAATAGCTTAAACAATTTGAATTACTGTATTTCCCGGCATTCTCTATAACCCAAATTTCCCTTATGTTGCCCCGGGTCTGGGCGACAAACGCGTTGTTAGGGATTTTATTAATGAATGTTTATGGGAAGGTTTGAGGTCTTTTTTCAGAGAATATTTTCACTTAAAAAAATGATTTTTTTATTCATACTCCATGCTGCACGGCGCTGAGCGCTGAGATTTCATTGCGCCGATCTCTCCATAGACTACAATGGGACAAGTAGCTCGCGCTCTGATTGGCTGGGATAGCCAATCCCCCGCTAGCTCAACCAATCAGCTCTATTCTGCATTTTAACTGTATTTTGAACTGTCCCGCCTTTGAATTGATTGGTCAATAGTTCTCCATGGGTTTTTAAATGGGCCCTCTGTCGCTCCTATTTTGATTAGCCAAGCAGCCAAGCCCCCGCTAGCTCAGCCAATCAGCTCTTTTCTGCATTTTTACTGTATTTTGAACTGTCCCGCCTTTGATTTTGATTGGTCAATAGTTCTCCATAGGTTTTAATGGTTCACTGTCGCTCCTATTCTGATTGGCCGGTTTATGCCGACCAATGAGAATAGCTTTCAGAATTTGAATTACTGTATTTCCCGGCAATTTTCCAAAATCTTAATTCTTGAATTAGGATATTGGGAAAATGATTTGTTTTAAAGTAATTTTTAAATTTTTTTGGTTTCACTCTTTTCCTGAAATGTTGAACGTCTTTATAAAGGCGATTTTTGATTCATACTCCGCCCCCGACATCTGGAATGATTTCTCGCTGATTTCCAGCCTGTCTTGCATCGGAACAGATTTTCGGCGCAGTCCCTTCTGCGCTGTCCCGCACTGTGCCCCACACACACTGGCGAGGCGCAGGGAACTTTTCCCCGCATGTACAAGCGCACCTCCTCGGACGGCGAATCATAGGCGCAGCGCCGCACTGCGCCTCAGTCCCCGCACTGCGCCTCAAACACTGGCGAGGCGCGGCGGACTTTTGCCCGCATGTATGACCGCACTACCTCCAGCGGCGAATCTTAGGCGCAGCCCCGCACTGCGCCTCAGTCCCGCACTGCGCCTCAAACACTGGCGAGGCGCGGCGGACTTTAGCCCGCATGTATGACCGCAGTACCTCCAGCGGCGAATCTTAGGCGCAGCCCCGCACTGCGCCTCAATCCCGCACTGTGCCTCAAACACTGGCGAGGCGCGGCGGACTTTACACTGCATGTATGAGCGCGCCCCGGCCCCGACATAAATCAGGCGCAGATTTCGCCGGAAAACCGGCGGAAAGGTGCGCCCCGACGTGGCGAGCTTCATACATGTCTCCCTTAGTGTTTTTTATCTAAAAAGCAAAATTATTGTTTATGTATGTATGCTGATGTAAAAAATAATGGTAAGAGACGTTCTAAATTTTGTATCTGCATAAATTGTTTTAAATAAAAATTATCTTATTTAAAAAAAAAAAAAAAAAAAGCGCCCACTCTGGACCCGTCCTGCGTTGCTAGTTACCGACCAGTCTCTAACCTGCCCTTCATCTCTAAACTCCTAGAACACTTGGTCTACTCTCGCCTAATCCGCTATCTCTCTGCTAACTCTATTCTCGATTCTTTACAATCAGGTTTCCGCACTTTACATTTTAAAGTCTCACATGACCTCCTCACAGGTAAATATCAGGGCAACTACTCGTTGTTGCTTCTCTTGGATCTCTCTGCAGTGTTAGACACCATGGATCACCACCTTCTCCTCAGCCTGCTCAGCACCATTGACCTCCAGGACACCACTCTCTCTTGGTTCTCATCCTAACTCTCTGACTGCTTCCTCAGTGTCTCATTTGCAGGTTTTACCTCCTCTTCCTCTTGCTGTTGGTGTTCTTCAGGGATTGGTTCTTGGTCTTTTCCTCTTTTCAATCTACACAGCCCCCATTGGACAAACCATCATCAGACTTGGTTTTCAGTACCATCTCTACGCTGATGACTCTCAACAAAACACCTCTTCCCGTGACATAACTCCTGCCCTGCTACAAAACACCAGTGACTGTCAGTCCACTATCTCATAATGTCCTACGTCTATCACAAACTAAACCTTACTAAAACTGAACTTCTTGTCTTTGCGCCATCTACTCACCAACCCCCCACTGCTATTTCCATTTCAGTGTGTGGCACCACCAAAACTGCGAGGTAGCAGGCCCCCTGTCTTGGCGTTATACTAGACTCTGATCTGTCCTTCACTCCCTATATCCAATCCTTTGCCTGCTCCTGTCACCTGCACCTCAAGTAAACATACAAAAAAGATTCAGGTAAACGCTCACCGGTAGTAAGGCTTCATTAGGAATCCGCATCAGATCTGTCCACACACACGGTGCAAATAAGGAGGTGGGTTCCCGGCTGTAGATACTCCAGAAGCAGTAGGCAACTTCAACAAGAAAGCACTCCAGCATTCATGCTCGGGATAAAGTGAAAAAATGCTTAAAAACGCACTTTTATTAGTAGATATTTAAAATCATCGCATAAAAGCAAAAAATGAGCTGAACACTGACATGTTTCGAGCCTGATAGTCGGCTCTTAGTCGTACAAACAAACATCAGCTACAAACAACATTAAATCTACTTCCTCTTCCTGACATCAATCAGATTAGCCACCTGAGATTTAACTCATTAGGGTACACAAAAAAAACAGAAAAAAAAAAAAAGGAGACCATAACAAAAGATAGGAAAACACTCAGAGACACATATAAATGTCAAAATCAATACAAATACATGAGGTCTGATCTGTAGTTAAGCCCCCGTGGATATCTTGTGTCTAATACTAAAATCCAATACGCTTCTCTATAAATGAGTCGTTTTTCCCAATCTCCTCCACGTATTGGTTTGGCTACTTTCTCCAGAGCTCTAACCTTAAAGTGTTCAGTGCTGCCTGTATGAATCTCCTTAAAATGCTTTGATGCCCCTGATAAACTTCTAAGGCTCGAATGTGTGATATCGTAAATGTGTTCTCTGATCCTAATATGCAAGCTTCTAGTAGTACAGCCAACATATTGAAGATTACATGCATCACACCAGATCATATACACCACATGATCACTGTGGCAATTCAGGAACGAAGAGACACGATCGCCCAGTTACATGCAGGATTCCAGAGATATACTTAAATATCTGGATGACGTCATTTGGCAGCCTACCTTCACTTGGGTTTCATGTGATGTTGTGTCATTATACACATCCATTCCTCATTCATTAGCTTTGTCTGCTTTAAGCTATCAACTGAATAAATATACACAATATAGTGAGCAAACAAAACTATTTATCTTGATGACAACTGAATTTCTTTTACAGCACAATTATTTTCAATTTGCCGGTCAATTTTATCTCCAAATACAGGGCTGTCCAATGGGTTCCTGTTTTTCCCCCTCCCTGGCCAACATTTATGTGGCCTGGTGGGAGGAAAGATATATACTCATTGGATAACCCGTTTGCTTCGGATATTTTTTTCTACTGCAGATTTATAGATGACACTTTGCTTATTTGGCAAGGTGCTTCCACATCTGTTTCCAAATTTGTTGACTATATAAATTCTAATCGGGAAAATCTAAAATTCACTTATGAAAAGAATGTGTCACGGATTACTTTCTTGGATCTGAAGTTAACAGGAGACCACACTAAGGGCAAAATATATACCTGTACTTACAGAAAACCCATATCTGGTAACGGTTTACTCTGTGCATCGAGTTGCCATCCAGCACACGTCATTAAGAATTTACCCCTGGGTGAATTGGTTCGGGTCAAAAGAAATTGCAACACACAAAAGGATTTTGAGGAAGAAAAACAAGTCATTTTTCAGAGGTTGATACGGAGAGATTATAAACCCAGGGCTATATATAAGGCAATTTCTAAAGTAGAAAGCAGAGATAGATCAGAACTTTTATATAAAAAAAAAAAGTGAACATAAGGCTAGCGACTTTCAAGTTAACTTTATCACTAATTTTAGTCAACAATTCTATGACATCTCCAATATAATTCAGAAATATCTTCCCATCCTTACCTGTGATGAAACCTTACGTAAAATTTTGAAACACGGTTGCAAATGCATACCAAGTAAACCTAGGACAATAGGCAACATTGTTTCTCCCAGCCTGTATACTCCCGATTCTACTAGGAGAGCTAGATGGTTAGATCTGCAAGGATCATACAAATGTGGCACCAGCAGGTGCAGTTTATGTAAATATATGGTCAAGACAACCCAGTTTTCATCTGGTACATCGGATAAACTGTATCAGATCTCTTCGTTCCTGAATTGCCACAGCGATCATGTGGTGTATATGATCTGGTGTGATGCATGTAATCTTCAATATGTTGGCTATACTACTAGAAGCTTGCATATTAGGATCAGAGAACACATTTACGATATCACAGATTCGAGCCTTAGAAGTTTATCAGGGGCATCAAAGCACTTTAAGGAGATTCATACAGGCAGCACTGAACACTTTAAGGTTAGAGCTCTGGAGAAAGTAGCCAAACCAATACGTGGAGGAGATTGGAAAAAACGACTCATTTATAGAGAAGCGTATTGGATTTTAGTATTAGACACGAGATATCCACGGGGGCTTAACTACAGATCAGACCTCATGTATTTGTATTGATTTTGACATTTATATGTGTCTCTGTTTTTCTTTCATATGTTATGGTGTTTTTTTTTTTTCCCTTTCTTTTTTTTTTTTCTTCCTTTCCTTTTTTTTTTTTTTGTTTATGTTTTTTATGTGTACCCTAATGAGTTAAATCTAAGGTGTATAATCTGATTGATGTCAGGAAGAGGAAGTAGATTTAATGTTGTTTGTAGCTGATGGTTGATTGTTACGACTAAGAGCCGACTATCAGGCTCGAAACATGTCGGTGTTCAGCTAATTTTTTGCTTTTATGTGATGATTTTAAATATCTACTAATAAAAGTGCGTTTTTAAGCATTTTTTCACTTTATCCCGAGCACGAGTGCTGGAGTGCTTTCTTGTTGAAGTTGCCTACTGCTTCTGGAGTATCTACAGCCGGGAACCCACCTCCTTATTTGCACCGTGTGTGGACGGATCTGATGCGGATTCCTAATGAAGCCTTACTACCGGTGAGCGTTTACCTGAATCTTTTTTGTATGTTTATCCCCCTTCTCTGCCACACAGAGCTCTCCAAGGAAAGAAGCTCCTGTAAGTTATTGTTGCCCCAGAGAGGTGTATACTCATCTGCCACCGTCTGATAATAAAGCTCCTTGACCTGCTTCCAGATTAAAAGACTTTGCTTAAGGATAGCGGGGCACTGGCGGTGATGTATGGATCGGGATTGGGCCGCAAAAAGGAAATGGAAAGGATGCAAGTACAAAAAACATCCCAGGGTTTAATTAAAAGTTCCATGCCTCGGGAATGGTCTGTCGTGTGCCATCTAACCAAACGGGAAAGCTGAGCAGCCCATTAATAAATGCGCAATTCGGGAAAGGATGCACCCCCCATATCCCAAGGGTGTTGTAGGATTTGTAAAGAAAGGCGAGCCCTACCATTATTCCAAATGAAGGAGATCAAGATGGAGATCAGCGTTCGGAACACCGACTATTCCAAATATATTGAATAAGAATCTATGTTATTTTGGGGAAAGGATCATCTTCACCAAACTAATTCTGGCCATAAGCGACAGAGGAAGCTTGCTCCAGGCCTGAATCTTATTGCGAAGGCACAGTAGAAGTGGACTGATGTTCAGCTCGTGGAACTAAACCAGGGACCTAGATATATTAATACCCAGATAAGTGATTTCAGAGGACCATTGCAGCGGCAAGGATAAAGCTTTTTGCGAAAGAGCGAACAAGTCCAAAGGCAGCAAGTGAGATTTGTCTACATTAATCTGCAGACTGGAGTATTGACCAAAAGTATCGCTTATGGCCAGAATTAGTTTAGTGAAGATGATCCGTTTTCCCAAAGTACCAAAAGTAGTAACCACGGCTAGAGCCTTGGGAAGTGAGCTATCAGCATCCTGTAGGTACAATAGTGCATCATCAGCATACAGACTCAACTTCTCACGCAGAGACCCCAACGAAAATTCGACCATATCCAGATCCGCTCTTATGCGGGCAGCTAAGGGCTCAATAGCCAGGGCAAACAGGAGTGGGGATAGAGGCACCCCTGTCTAGTGCCTCTTTTCAAAGCAAGTGCATCCGATATGAGGTCATTAACACTAACCTTAGCCACTGGTTGACAGTACAGCAGCTTGACCCAGGATACAAAAGAGGGACCGAACCCAAATTTGTGGAGGAACAACCACAGATAATTCCATTCCACAGAATCAAAGGCTTTATTTGTATCCAAAGATACCAATAGCCTAGCACCTATATTAGTGTGTAGGGCCTGCATGTTCATGAATAGTCTATGCAGATTCATGGCTGTGTGCTTCCCAGGCATGAACCCAGTCTGATCAGCGTGGACTAGGGAAAGTATAACTGAGTTAAGATGCATGGCCAAAACCTCGGCCAATATCTTCACGTCTGTCTGCAATAGACATCGGCCAGTATGAGGAACATAGTCCAGGATCCCTGCCTGGCTTGGGAATCACTACAATTAATGCCTCCCGCATCGAGGTCGGAAGACACGAAGCGTCATTTGCCTCATTGAACAGCCTGAGCAGCAGCGAGCTGAAAAACTCCGGGTCCTGTTTTTTTTATATTTTTTGTTTATTAACATTTTCAATCAATAACAAACATTAGCCCCAACATGAGGCAACAAAACAAAGAAAGGGGAAAGGAAGGAGGGGGGGGGCAACAGACATATGGGAGGGGGGGGTGAAGTAGTGAGGTGTGATAAGTCCCTTTATTATACGCAATTAAATTCGTGGCAGCCAGTTATGCAGTCCATGGAGTGAGTCTGTGTTAGACGAAAGGCTGTCCCACTGAAGTTCAGACACAAGTGCACGGGAACGCATATAGGTGTGCGAGCCTGCACAAAGTGATTTGCTGCGTTGGTAATAGAATCATATCTCATATCGTACATTAGGGTATAAACAGAGGAATTTGCTTCCAAGTTAACATTTTTTAAAAAAAGCGTATTGTACTCAGAGTTCAGAAGACTCCAAAATAAATCCCAACCGTTAAAAAATAGTATTATTGAGCACTTGGTGTATGTATTACGGAAACCATATGAACAGTTTAAGTGTGAAACATTAAGTGTAGTCTTAAAAAATAGAAATGTAACTTGGGCATCGCTGTGGTCGGTCGGAAGCCAAGTCCGCCGCTCAGGTTTGGGTCCCGGAAAGTGCCGCCCCACAAGCATCACAGCATTAGTTACGAGAGAATGAGAGCAAGGTCTTGGTGTGTCAGGGCAGACTCTCATGTCAAGTACGCGAAGGAACAGTGTTTCCGATGAATGAATGCGTGTTAAGGAGCACGCATTAGAGCATGTCAGTTCCTGTCTCACGCACTTACACACAAGAGGCGCAATAATCAGATAAGAATGGGCAAAGGAATCTGCCACATAATATGCGTCCGAGGAATGTGGGGAGCACTCCCAGGGACCAGACAGCGAGGCAATATTTGTCTAATACTATTAATGTAAGTTAGATGAATTACTTTTAAGAAACCACTACTGGCTTTGTACATGATACCTTCAGTCTCATAAGTAATGCTCATAATTCAAACAGAATCTTCGAGGCCGGCTTCCTACAAGCATCAGGGAGGGGGTCTCCAGAAAGAAGCCCCGACCGATGTGCCAGTAATCGATTGCTGTATCAGCATCACAAGGAATGAATGCACTGGATGCGTGAGCATACACCAGAGTTAGTTTCGAGTTTAGTAATTCGATATCTGCCACGAGTATGGGCAGGATCCATAAAGAAGTTCATATTCTTAATAGATAGGTTCCACATGACGCCGGGACAGCAATCTTGCACCATATTAAATAATCCATAGATTAAATTCTAAACAGGTAACTGTACAAGCATCATCTATCACCATTGCAATACTCATCAAGTTAAGAGGAAGGGAGGAGAAAAAATTAAACGAAAAAAAATATATAAAATAAAAGGGGGGAAGGGGGGGAACACGAGCCACCCACCACACGAACCATATGTATAAGACTAGATAGTTGGTTGATCACGCTCCGCCCATTGAGGCGGCGAGCGATCTGGTATTGGGGCCTGACCTCCCGCAACCTGTTCCAAATACCAAGTCGTAAGTTGAAAGCAGGAGCGTATACGATTTCTTATGTGTGTAGGAAGAATATCAATGATCGGTTGCCAAGTCAAAAAAATCCCATAACTTTAGATTCTTTTTGAGTGGAAGAGTCTACCCAATCCATCCGGAACAAGAATGTTTGTTTATCCAAGAAGATGCGCAAAGACGGGTATGTAGAGCCTATCCATGTTTGCAAGATGGTTTTGCGGGCAGCAGCTGATATGATAATGAGTAAATTCCTGGTGTGGTGTGGTAATTGTCAGTCCGTGTCAAGGATTCCAAAAAGGGCCTACTTTGGCGAGAGGGGGACAGACTCAGATACGCGAGTGCAGATGAAACGATGTAACAGTCTCCAAAAGGTGCGACCCACCAGACATCGCCAGAAGCAGTGCATTAGGTCTGCTACAGCCTCCCCACATCTAGCACAGGTTGATGAAGGGCTCCTTCCCATTAGAAATTTACGGTTTGGGGATATGTACCCCCTATGAATGATTTTCAGGGACATCTCCCAGTACGATACACTAGGTATAGTTTTGAGTAGCCGGGAAAATGCCATCAATATCTTGTTGATTCCCGTGGGCCTACTGTTGTAGTCTATTAGGGATCTAAGCTGGAGATAAAAATTCGAAATGTGACCTCGTGGCTCTGTGGTTTTGGTAAGTGCGACAAGTAAGGTATCATCCCAGTCCCCCCTCCTGAAAGTCCAGAGTACCGATAAGGCATAGCTTTGAAGTTGTAAGAAATGGAATATGTGTGGTCTTATAAAGTTAAATTTAGTGCATAGCTAGTTGAAAGTCAATAGTTTTTTCCTTTGAGCATCCACTAGGTCGACCAATTGGGAGAGCCCTTTTTCCGCCCAGTATTTGAAGATTGGGTGGGGTTTACCTTTCTGAAAGGCTGGATTCTTGAGAAATCTGAGCCCCAAGGAACATTCTGTGCACCGCGCGCCACGTTTTCCATGGGGCCATAAATAGGGGATTTTCTTTCACCTCCTGGGGAAGAGCATTGTAAGGCATGTGTAAAAGGTTTGTTAAGGAGGTATGTGGGTGTAGACAGGCCTCCAAAGCCTCTGGTGAGTAAGTGTGTGACCCTACAAACCAGTCATTTAGGATACACAAATAAGTAGATAAATTGTACAGTTGAATGTCCGGAAAATTAAGACCTCCGTGAGATTTGGGTTGGCGTAGTATAATGTAAGGAACTCGGGGTCGTTTATTATTCCAAACGAAAGAGGCACATAGTTTATTAATTCGTTTCAAGTCTCGGGGTCGCAAGTATAGCGGGAGAGTCTGAAAGAGGTGCAGGAGCTTCGGGAAGACCACTAATTTCAGAAGATTTGCCCTACCTGCAAAAGACAATAAGAGACCTGACCAGGCATTAAGTTTGTCTTTAACGGATTTTACGAAAATGTCAAGGTTCGTCGAGTACAATTTAGAGGGGTGCCGAGTGATTTGGACTCATAGGTAAGTTATTGAGGATGTTTGTCATTTTAGTATGAAGTTGCGGGACCAAAGTGGGGAAGATGGGCCTGAAAGTAATAAGGCCTCTGATTTGTCAACATTAACTTTGAACCCCAATAATTCCCCATTCTGTTCCACCTCTGCTAATAGCCGACCCAACGAGCTTTGCGGTCTGGAAATAAATAGAAGGAGATCATCAGCGTAGGCAGACAAGCGTACAGTACCTCCATTTTGCCAATCACTATACGTTGGAAATTGTTCCAAGTGTGTAGATAACGAAGAAAGGGGTCCAATGCGAGGTCAAACAGAAGGGGGGAGAGTGGGCAGCCCTGTCTTGCTCCGCAATGTATTGGGATATGAGGGGAGTTCTGGTCATTGATCGTAAGGAATGTCGTCGTGTTCAATTGTAAATGTTGAAGGCAGTCAAGAAAAGTGTTCCCGAAGCCCCTGTACCGGAGGGAGGTATTTAGAAACTGCCATGAGACGGAATCAAACGCTTTCTCAGCGTCTAAGCTGAGAAGCATGGTAGTGGGGAATTTAGAGTTGGAAGCCGCGATTGTTGCCGTGATGGCCGTCTGAATCCCCACGGCCACTCACAAATCCCAGCTGTGAGGTAGTGAGTAGGGAAGGTAAAAAGTTTAACAATCTGTTAGAGAGAATGGCAGTTAGGAGCTTGTAGTCAGTGTTGAGAAGAGAAATTGGGCGATATGAGCCCACATCCATAGGGTCTCTTTTTGGTTTAGGGATCAGGACTGTGCGGGCCTCTTGAAAAGAAGACATTGGCGTGTTGTCTTGGTAGATTTTATTATAAAGTTCCGTTAGGGCCGGGGTCATCTCCTTTTGGAGAATTTTATAATATTCGCCGGACAAGCCGCCTGGGCCCGGCGATTTGCCATTTTTCAGGGTGCGAATAGCATCTCCAACCTCATGTTGGGAGATGGAGGCAGATAAGCATTCTACTTGGTCTGATGTTAATTTAGGAGGTTGGGTAAGATTGAGTAGGTCCCATGTTGCTTGAGACTGGTAGGGTTGTGCTTGATACAAATTGGAATAGTATGTGAAAAAGGTGTCAATAATTTCTTTATTATTGGTCATGATCTGGCCCGTAGTTGGGTGTCTAATCTTTAGTATGTGTTGTTTGGGAGAATGTGGTCTTGTGAGTCGCACCAGCAATTTACCCGATTTACCTCCCCACCAAAAGAAGTGATTTCTAGTGTGCTCCATCTGCCATTTGGCTTGAGCTAAGGTATGGGCATCTAACAAGTGTTTGGCCTTGAGATATTCCCTTCGGTGCGAGTCATCTGGGTTTAGCAAAAATAGCCTATGGGCTTCTAGTAGTTTCGCATGTAGTGTAGTGTACGTCTGTTTAGCTCGTTTACGCAAGAGGGCAACATATGCTATAATATGACTCCGCATTACTGCTTTGGAAGTCCTTCAAAGCAAAGAGGGATCCACTTGGGAATGAGAGTGGTCGTCTACAAAATTATTCCAATTCGTCACGAGGTACGAGCGGAAGTCAGTAGAGTCTATCAAATATGAGGGGAATCTCCAATGTCTGTCCCTCACCTGGGAGACATCCAAAGACAGGCGCATTTCAATTGGAGCATGGTCCGACACAGTAATGCTGTGGATGTGGGTTGTGCGCACCTGTTGGAATAAGGGATCGGACACCAGGAATACGTCAATACGGGAAAAGCTGCCATGAACCGCAGAATGGAAGGTGTAATCTCGTTCGTTTATGTGTAGCAACCTCCAGGGGTCACACAAGTGGAGTTGTTGCATTATGTGTAGGAGGTTCTGTGCGGCACGAGAGACCGTAGAGGCTGGGGACGACCTATCTAATGCTGGAGAGAGGGCGTATTAAGGTCTCCTCCAATAATTAGGTTGTCAGTGCGTTTAGAGAGTAAGAAATTGTAAATGTGTGAGAAAAATTCTGGGGAAGAGGAGTTGGGAGCATAGAGATTGAGAAGCGAGTAGAGCGAGCCCTTAATTTGCAGCGCTAAACAGAGATAGCGGCCCTCCGGGTCTGCGTATTCCTCTAATATTTGATACTTTATGGAATTAGCTAATAGGATGGCCACCCCTCTGGATTTGGTAGTATAATTGGCCGAAATGCAGCGGCCAATCCATGGGGCCCTCAGTTCGCATGCGTCCCCCTCTCGCCAATGGGTTTCCTGAAGGAACACAACATCGGGGCGTGTGCGTTTAATATGGGTAAAGATATATTCCAGGAATATATCTTTAGTGTGTCAATAGTAGTAGGTGTGGAGGTCAAAGTAGGTAAATAGGTACTCATCCTACTCCCATCCACGGAGACATGTTGCGTGGGAATATAGGCTTGTGGTCTCCGGTCGACCCGTCCCAGCGAGCAGGTGAAGCTGGATTAGGAATGTCGATGAATGGCCCGTGTACCCACAGGGGAAGGAAAAGGGTAGAAAACTGCAAAGAAACAACACTTAGTAGAAAAAAATACACTTATATAAAATGCACAAAACATATTAAACCAGGAAGCAAGAACAGGAGAAGTGAGCATCATATGCCCCTTCTATTGTGATTCGTTCATCCGTCTTCTGGAGGAGCATCCCACGGGAGAACATTCTCGGCTGTTACTGGATCTGTAAAGAAAGTGGTATTGCCGTTGATCGGGACTTTGAGCTTGGCCGGATATAGGAGTTGGAATCTTATGTTCTGATCGATTAAGGCTTTACATACAGGTGTGAATAATTTACGCTTGGCCGTCACGGTAGTAGAGAAGTCCTGGAAGATTAAAATACATTGGCCATGGACTTCTAGGGATCGCTTCTGTCGGTATGCTTTTAGAATTTGTTCTTTGTGTACGTAATGTAAGAATTTGGCAATGGTTGGACGTGGTCTCCGGTCATCGGCCTGATGGACTGGGTATATGCGATGGACTCGTTCTGTCAAGGGGAGCGTTTGGGGGAGCGTGAGGTCCAAATCAGCAGGGATATCGATGGTTACGCAAGTAGCGGGATTCTCCCCTTTAATCGATTCCTGGATGCCCACGAAACGCAGGTTTCTCCTTCGTCGCCGGTTCTTCAATTCGTCGATTTTGTCTTGGAGCTGTTGAAGTTGCCGAGTGTGAAGAGAGGTTTCTTGATGGATCTGGGATACATCTGTTTCACAAGAGTTGGTACGGGATTCTAATTCATTAACTCTTTAGGTGAGATTAGTAATTTGAGAAAGGGCCGAGTTAACGGACAATTGGAAGAGATCGAATCTTTTATCCAGTAAGGGCATAATTAAGTTGGACACTACTTGGGCAATGGAGGAGGCTTGCAGATGCCCCCGTGGAGGCGAGTTGGACGAACTGGAAGCCGGGGACCATTTTCCAGCAGATTGGTTAGCGCCCCGTTTCGGGGTTGTGGAAGGGGAGTGAGACATAGTGATGTCTGTATTGGATGCAGAAGTTGCGTTTTCTTTTAGCTTGGAGCGGGTGCCAATGGACGTCTGATTAGTGGTGTTTGTTTTTGGTGGATTTTTCTTGTTTGGCTGATGAGGTGAGTGTGAAGAATTTATCCATGACCCACGGGCTGGATAGCAGGTTAGAATTTTACAAGGTGAGCTGTTATTGTTCGGGCTACATTACAAATCTGTAAGCACTACTATATAAACAAGGTCCACTAGATGGCACTTTTGGTGTGCATATAAGAAAGACACTTTTGTTGGCAGACGTGCAGAAGAAATCAGTGTTAGGAGTCTTTGTTAGGGGCTTTCCAGGCAGATAAGGTTCATTCAGCTTTGATAATGCCCATTCTGGGTGTGAAGTATCACTTTAAGGATTGACAAAGCTGGCAGTACAGATAGAAACAACAGAGCATTTGTGACAGTCAATCTCTAGGGGTCGCTGTTGGCAAGCAAGAGAGATGAGAAAAGCCAGTAATGAGCGTTAAATTAGCTAGGTCCTCACAAGCAGGAGCTCTCTGGCACAGCTGATCTTTATCTGTTTCATGACTGAGTTCACTCAGGGAGCAGTTATGTTCTATCTGGCTAGCCTCTATTAGCAGATAGTATTAAGCCCCCACTCTGAAGTTGTTGCCCACCTTGATGTTCAACAGAAAGATGAACAGTTATATAACATAATATATGAGAAGATGCTGCCTCAAAATGGCCGACCTTCCCGCCCTTGTCCTCCTGCTAGTACGAAGGAGACGGGGAAAATGGCAGACCTTCCCGCCCTTGTCTTCCTGCTGTATAGAAGACGGGGAAAATGTGGTCAGTTCAGGGATACCAGCCTTGAGCCTCCAAAAAGATCCACCAGTCCCCCAAGACCCTCTGTAGGAGCCATCTCACCTCAGTGTCGCAGACAAGGCGGTGTCCAGGTAGAGCCGGTAGATGGGATATCCCAGTTCATGCTGGAGAGCCGGCGGACTGAGTCGATCAGGAATCGCTCCAAGCTGTGGCCCAAAGCGCGCCTGTGTGCTCACAGCCGCCGCGGGCCAGAAGGTGGCTTCGTGTCCAGGACGCCGGGGGCAGGAGGTGAGTGCGCGTCAGGGCCGCGACAAGTGTTCGGGAGCCGAATGCCTGCAGAGGCAGGCGTTTAGCTATTCCTGCAGCAATAGGGTCCTCAGTCGGTGCTGCAGAGCCGCGGCGGGTGCGCAGCGAGAGGGTTGGCCGTCATCCTGCGGTGTGAGCCGAACGTCAGTTTGAGCAGCAGTGGTTGTGGAGGATGGCTGCCTGCTGTAGATGTCCCTGCTCACCGACACCAGCCAGGGAGGCCGCGAGTAGAAGGCAGGCGCAGGAAGCTGTTAGGAGCCGAGCGCCCTCCTCTCCACCGCCGGACCGCGACGGTTTTCACGGGCAGGCTGTCGGGTATTCTTGTAGTGGCGGGGCCACCGGGAAAGGGTATTAAAGCTGCGCCGGTTGATGTAGCAGGAAGGGCAACAGTCTCTCCAGGTCAGGAGCCCGCCGGCAGCAAGGTCCGGGGTGGGGATGGCACTATGTCATTCATGGATCTCCGGGGAGTTGCAAAGGTATCTCCGCAGCATGCACAGGTCTTTAAATTCTAAAAGTAGCGTGCAGTAGTCGTTGTGGGCACTGAAAGATGATTAAAATTCTTCAGTTGGAGCTGGGAGACACAGAGCTCGGGTAAAATGAGGCCATCTTGGATAGTCCCGCCCCTGGAACCTCCGTGTCCTGTTTAAAAAAATTCTATGGGCAGTCCATCTGTTCCCCGGAATTTAGCGTTTTTAAAGGATGAGATTGCTGCCTGTATTTCCTCATAGGAAATAGGAGCATCCAACTCGGCACGCTGTTCCTCACTGAGATAGGGTAGAGCTACGCCTCTCAAACATTCCAAGATTTCTGCTTCCGAGACAGTAGTGTGGGCACTATATAAATCCACATAAAAGGAGCGGAAGCCTCCGCTACATGCACAGGATTCGAGATTCTAACCACGTCAGATTGCACTAAAGTCGTAATTACTGGAGGTTCATGGGATCGCTTCGCAATGCAGGTGAGGAGCTTACCACAACACTCTCCCATTTCAAAGAAAGATTGCCTAGTAAAAAAGGAGGTACGGGTCTTACGATCCCGCAGCAATTGTGAGTACAATTTTTGCTTTACAAACCAACTGGACCTACTCTCCTCGGTTGGGTTCCCAGTATATGCCAGCTCCGCATTTGCCACTTCCAATGCCAATGAGTCAGCCTTAGATGCATAAGACCGTTTGAGATCAGCTACGGCAGTAGAGAGTTCCCCTCTGATGTATGCCTTAAACGGGTCCCAAACTGTAAGAAGAGATCAATGAATCATGTTCATTGGTTGTCAGAAAATCTGACCACTTGGCAGTAACATAAGCAAAAGGCGGAAGAAGCGTGAACCAGTATGGATTAAAACGGCAGGCATTGGATCTGACAAGATCAGACCAAGCCAGGCGCATTACAAGAGGGGAGTGGTCCGACACCGAGTGCGATAAATATTCGCATGTAGAAATGAAGGGTAGAAATTGTCTATTAACTAGGGCCAAATCTATTCTCGACAGTGCATTATATCCCGGTGAGAAACAGGAATATTGGGAAGCCGAGGGGTGAAAAGCACGCCAAGCCTCAATGATCCCACTCTTACTAAAACATAAAGACTTGAATAAACTGAATTCGGCCTTTATAACATTTATTTGGCCCTCTAAACAACCTTGAATTGCCCTACACAAACTCATGTTTCCAAAGGCCCCTGCGGGGGTCAATTTCCCAGATGTGCGTTCATATAACTTAGCTTGTCTCATGAGGCAATGTTTGGATTGGATCCGGGGCACGAATTCTACTCAAACACTGCGTTGGAGGCATCAAGCACAAAACCTTGGTAGCTGGCAGCATTAATACACACCAAATTTGCGCATATACCGACTCAAATTAGGGGGAATTTGCTCTTTAGAGATACTATAGCAACCTGGAAGTCGGTCAGAAAGTTATGGAAAATCCCATGGTCCATTAGTAAATATATGCCTTTGCAGGGCCACCCCGAATTTCCCCAGGGACTGACCAACAGCCAGCTTGTGATTTGGAGGGAAAAGGGACTCTTGGAGAATCCACCTCTTTGTGAAGCAAAATCGGGAAGGCTTTTGACTTTCCAAGAACTCAGGAGTATCCGCGACATCCCTGCCACACACTTTTTGTCATAGGGACAGGTCACTGTTTTTTTTTGCGTTCCAGGGCACTGCACCTACACGGAATTCTAAATGATTCAACACTAGATAGCTTTGTCTCCGACTGAATCTAAGCACACACTATCTTCCTTATACAAGACCCTACGAGAACCAGTAATCCAATGCGCAGCAAACACAGTATTCAAATATTGGGGAGAGGTGTTCAGCAACCCAGAAATGAACGACATGGTGCTTGGTGGCTGGAACGCAATCAACAAAATGATATCCAGTGAAAAATGGAAGGAAACCCAGTTTCGTTTCATTCACAAGGCAATATACGGTTTTCATATTCCGCCCCAGCCGCGGGCTTCTAATAGGCTGACAGCTTGCCTCAAGTGCACGGTCCCGAAAACCGATATGATTCATGGGATGTGGCACTGTGCAGCTGTTCAGAATTTCTGGAGACAATTGCTAACAATACTTAGACACAAAGGGGACATCAAACTGGAACGCCAACCAGAGGTGGTGCTATTTCATGACTTACCTCCATTAGGAGTCAATACCCATTTCGTACACGTACTCCTGTTGGGGGCCAAAAGATGTATCCTGGAGAAGTGGTTGGATACTAATATGGTGATAACAGAACGTTTGAAAGACTCTCAGTCTGAAAAATTCCTTGCTCAATGGCGGCCATTTATGGAGGGCTTTATGTCAGATACTGAAATTACTCGGGTCGTATACCCGTTTAGGTACTCCAAGTGGTACTTGATGGCTGCATTGTTGGGAACTCTGTGCAGGCTTGAGCTTCTCCATGATGGGCCGCCTAGTGCCCATTGCTGACTGAGCAGGGGGCCGGGAGGGCGGAGACGCAACAGTGTTTTCCCTCTGATCATCCTGCAAGGATATTCCCCTTCGCAGACAACACCAGACCATACTGAACAACATAAGTACCGCATCACAAGTAACTGAAACATACAGTCATCCAGGTCAGGGAGCTAGAGATTGTGGTTTATAGTTTCTGTTCCTTTGTTTTACTAATGTATTGGGTATCAGTTTTGAACAGTATTGTATATCAAGGGGAATTGCAATGCGAGAATCTCACAGTGCCTACAGATGGGAGGTGGGTAGGAGGTCCTGAACTTCGTTCAGGTTTGCAACGATTCAAACTGGAGTTTTCAATCTCAAGGTCCACACTACTGGGAAACTTCAGCCTCAGAGATGTGGGGGCTAGACCGGGAGAGGGCGCTATCCTGTACGAATGGCCATGTCTACCGACTGACTCTAATCTTAATTTACGTACGCACGAGAAGATAAAATGGACACTATGGTGTTGGAGACTCTTGTGATTTTCAAAACTATCTGTAAAATGACCTTGAATTTGTTTAATAATGTCCTTTGCTACATTTTGATACTTTATTGTTGTAAAGTGCATTTATGAAAAATCAATAAACATGAGTTTATAAAATTAAACTAGAGAGTAGCAGTTACTCGTAAGGTCACACCTATGTCAAAGAGACATAGGGTGGCCTGTCCATGGCAATTGGTAACAATTTTGTGAGACAAAGTCATATCTATAAGTGTTAAATATTCTACATACATTGTTCATGTATAAGAGTGTTAATTGGATTTTATTTGCTTTTTAGATAATTGTACACATTTCTTGATTAATTTACGTTTCAAATTGCTTTCCCTTTCTTTTGTGCGACGTCTTTCTTTTGACTGTATTGACTTTTTATGTTTAACAAGATGTAATTTTGAAAAAGAATTTCCCACAAACTGAACATGAAAATAGCTTCTACCCTGAATGACACTGCTGATGCTGAACAAGAGTTGATTTCTTAGTAAAACATTTCCCACATTCTGAACACGAAAATGGCTTCTCTCCTGTGTGACATTGTTGGTGTCGAACAAGATTTGATTTTAAAGCAAAACATTTGCCACATTCTGAACATGGAAATGGCTTCACTCCTGTGTGACATCGTTGATGTTGAATTAAACTTGATTTCTGACATTTTCCTGTGTGACATTGTTGGTCGAACAAGATTTGATTTAAGCAAAACACTTGCCACATTCTGAACAAGAAAATGGCTCCTCTCCTGTGTGACAGCGTTGATGTCGAATAAGAAATGATTTCATATTGAAACATTTGCCACATTCTGAGCATGAAAATGGCTTCACTCCTGAATGAATTGTTTGATGAACAATAAGATTTGATTGCTTAGTAAAACATTTGCCACATTCTGAACATGAAAATGGCTTCTCTCCAGTGTGAGTTGTTTGATGAACAATAAGCTCTGATTTCTTAGTAAAACATTTGCCACATTCTGAACATGAAAATGGCTTCTCTCCAGTGTGAGTTGTTTGATGAACAATAAGCTCTGATTTCTTAGTAAAACATTTCCCACATTCTGAACACGAAAATGGCTTCTCTCCTGTGTGACATTGTTGGTGTCGAACAAGATTTGATTTTAAAGCAAAACATTTGCCACATTCTGAACATGGAAATGGCTTCACTCCTGTGTGACATCGTTGATGTTGAATTAAACTTGATTTCTGACATTTTCCTGTGTGACATTGTTGGTGTCGAACAAGATTTGATTTTAAAGCAAAACACTTGCCACATTCTGAACAAGAAAATGGCTCCTCTCCTGTGTGACAGCGTTGATGTCGAATAAGAAATGATTTCATATTGAAACATTTGCCACATTCTGAGCATGAAAATGGCTTCACTCCTGAATGAATTGTTTGATGAACAATAAGATTTGATTGCTTAGTAAAACATTTGCCACATTCTGAACATGAAAATGGCTTCTCTCCAGTGTGAGTTGTTTGATGAACAATAAGCTCTGATTTCTTAGTAAAACATTTGCCACATTCTGAACATGAATGTGGCTTCACCCCGAGTGATATTTTTGATGGTCAGAAAGATTTGATTTCACAGCAAAACATTTGCCACATTCTGAACAAGAAAATGGCTTCTCTCCTGTGTGAGTTGTCTGATGTTTAACATGAGTTGATCTTTGAGTAAAACATTTTCCACATTCAGAACATGAATATGGCTTTTCTCCTGTGTGAGTTCTTTGATGTTTAACAAGATTTGATTTCACAGCAAAACATTTGCCACATTCTGAACATGAAAATGGCTTCTCACCTGTGTGAGTTCTTAGATGTTTAACTAGATTTGCTTTCGCAGTATAACATTTTCCACACACTGAACATGAAAATGACTTCTCCCTTGTGTGAGCCCTTTGCTGTTCAACAAGATTGTGACTTTTATTTTGCTTAATAGTCTGTGATGATTTGGAAGATAGGACCTGCTTAAGAAAATCAGATGATAGATCAGTGATGGGAAGGGCCAAGGGTGTATCTGGGATAATAGCTTGTTCTTCATATGTATCTTGTGTGATATCACCATCATCTGCTTTAGAATCTGTAGATATCAGCTGTGAGTTGAAGGAACAGTAACCTGCCGAAAATGAAACTGATTTTATTATTTTGATATAAAACCTTGAAAATTATATTGATATTAATATTTATACATAAAAATGTCCATACAAATTGCTAAATATCTACATAGGGTCTGGTTTCAGTATGTACCTGTCACCGCTATTTCTAGTAAATACTCAGTGACGAATTATAAGTCAATGAAAGTATTGTGGTTCAGGTTGAAATTCAAATTCGACCTGAATCCGAGCCCTTTGATGTGGGTCGGTCAAATTGAATTTTGGTGATATTCACCCTAATATTGACTGTAGCCCTAACCCTCAATTATTACTAGAGTTTTTCACTTGGTTTGCATGGGTTAAAATACGCATTCCCCAGAACTTCCGGTCCCACGGGACTGGCGGCATCTAACATCACTTTCAGTCCAATACCACAACAGAGTCACCTCCTTCATTTAGGACCAGAAATAACGTCAGATGGAAGTCATGTTGGAGCAATGTTTCGACTCCACTGAAGTCTGTATTAGGGAAGTTGAAACATTGCACTTTATGGAGAAATAAGAAACATTTTTCCATTCTTCATGGAAGAATAAAAGATCATTGTGTTTGCACAATTTGGTTGTTGTTGTCCAATTCCTTGATAGTGAAATTTGGTGGCTCCATGAATTTTGGTGACTTTGCACCACATCATCTACAGAGAATTTGCTGCAGTTTTTTTTCCATCTTGGAAGTCATGTTGGAGTGACAGCACTGATGAACGGGTACGTTTACCCATTGAAACCCATAAAAAAAATATCATAATCCCAAATTATTATTAAGGTTAGCTTTATAGTTAATTTGGAAAGGATTGAAACTAATGAAGTTTGGGATGTCCTGTCAACAAAGAACCATTAAGCAGAGTTGCCATTAGATATTTTGTGAGAGAATGTTATATAATCTAAGGCAGTTCACAGACTGGTCAGAGAAGGGGGAAGCATGTGAATAAAGTGTTGCTTGGTTTTTTTTTGACAAATTATATTATTAATTTTAAGTGTTTTTTTGATACTGCACATAGTGCTGGTGAGTTCTAACTTGGTCCAGGATATTTTGAGCTATTTATGGACTGGTAGCAGCTAGTAGTCAGTGCTGGGCCTTTTATTTTATACATTGGCTAAAGGAGCGTTTGGCTGACAGTTATTATAGTCTCAATTTATTATAGTTCGACAAATCACCAGAAATAGCGCTGAGGCTTTGTAAGGATGAAGGACATTCCCATTATACAGCACTTCTTAAAAGGGTTTTGCCACGAAGTGAGTTGCTTTCCTCTTATCTGGCTCAGGAGAAAATATAAACAAATCATGAATGCTGCAGAGGGTAGAGGGAGGGGGCTGAGCAGTGAGGAGCACAGAGGGAGAAATAAGGGAGCGTCTGCAATGTTCACTCAAATAATAAAATTACAACCAGTGGATTGTCAATAGAGCCTAAAGCCTCATACACTGCACTTTCTCCACAGTCCCTTGGAAGCTCATTCATGTTCCCTGTCATCAGATAAGAAGTGCAGACAAAGCAAGCGCGGCCTGTCAGCTCCTCTGGTCGTGTCTAATGCTAACTTTGAAGTAACTAAGGGCTTGTAAATAAAGCTGTAGCTCTCACAGGCTTCCCTTTTTGTAATCACATATATTTAGAAAAATGATTAAATACCCATTTTGGAGGATCCTACGTCAACATTACATTGTGGCAAAACCCCTTTTTTTTCTCATTCCAATGCCTTTATTAAGAAAGTAAAACTGCAAGAGATACATAAGACAAATATAATCAGAATCATTGAAAATGCATGTAGAAACAGTAAATGTATGATACAAAACAATGATGTTTTAGATTCTCTTCCATCGTGATACAGTGACAAGAGTAATATTACCCAGCGGATGTGGATAAAACCATAAAGCTGAATTGAAAGAGGAGTCAGAATATCCGATCTCTGATTTATACACTGTGTCTGCTACATCCGTCCTCTGGGGGAGAAAGTTAGTTCATGCTAGAGAGCATGGGCCGTTAGAATTTGTGTTCTCAGCCACGGTCCCAACGAGGGAGGTCCGGACAGACATAACAGATAGAGTACAAATAGATCATACATTAGTTGTTTAGCAGCATTCTTGTAAGCTGCTCTTACAAAAACTCTACAGCGAGCAATAAAAAGAACAGACTATAAAAAGAATGGAAGTAAAGGCCCCCACAAAAATCCACGGACGGCACGGCTGTGACCCTGATCCCTTGTTAGAGAAACCATTCCGTATCCCTCCACCACCCACACTCAGTCAATACGCCATACAAGATAACTCGTTAACCGGGATAAAAGAGATAGTAGTCTGATTGACAGAAAGAAATCCAATCCTCCCACACATAGAGATATTTGCTGTAACATAGTGGAGAATCTGTCCTAAACTCCTCCAGTCTTTGTAGGGCCTGTATCTCCTTGAACCAGTCTGTTATGGATGGGCAGCTCGGCGAGAGCCACAGTCTGGGGATAATTATTTTAGCGGCCTAAATGAGAAAGGTGAGGAGGTGTGACCTGAGGATATGACCAGGGAGGGGAATATCAAAGAGTAGGAGAGTAGCTGGGTCGTTTTGAAGTTTTATCCCTGTTATTTTGAAGAAAAGGTCAATTACATTACACCAGAAAGTTTGTAAGATCGGGCAACCCCACCAAATATGGGTCATAGTTCCCTTACTAGACTTGCATCGCCAACATATGCTGGGACAGGTAGGATAGGCAAGATTTAACAGGGCAGGAACTCGATACCACCTGGCGAGTATTTTATAGTTGAGTTTGTGTGCCCGCAAGGACACCGAGGCCCTAGGTGTGATCTGGAATGTCTTATGCCAGTCCTCTACTGAGAGGGTCCTATTTAGCTCTCGTTCCCAACTCCTCTGGAAAACTAGCTTCTCTGTAGAGGAAGTGTTGAGTAATAGTCTATATAATCCAGAGAGGGCCCGCCTTTCTGAATGTCTACCTAAACACCACAACTCAAAGGTGTTGGGAGCTCTGTGGAGGGTGCACTGCTGTTTCCAGCTTGAGTAGATGCTTCGCAATTGATATTAATAATGGAGTCTAGCGAACCGAGTCGAGTCAACATTGACCACCAGTTCCTCATAACCCTTCAAGGAGCTCGGAGTAACAACACAGTCAAAGGTGGCGTGGGTGACAGTATTCCCTAGAAGTCGAGAGAGAGGCTGGGAAAGGGACTCAGGAATCGCCGGATTTCCCAAGAGCGGCATACAAGGACCCCCCGGTCGAATGATCCCCATTTTAGAGGCATATGACCTACATACCGAGACAGAGGTTTGTGCAACCAGGGGTACTGAACTGAGCAGGCTCCTCGGCAGCATTGAGGGTGGGAGCCAAGGGAGAGGCGCTATGGGAGCCCTATATAGATGAGACTCAAGGCGAATCCAGAGCTTTGGGTCTGTGGCATTAAAAGCATCTATGATTCGCGCCGAGACTGCTGATAGGTAGTAGAGCAGAAAGTCTGGCAATGACAAGCCGCCTTCCGCCTTAGGTCTGGTCAAAGTTGTTGCAACTATACTGGGATGACCTCGTGCCCAAACAAAGTTAGAAGTCGTCTATGCAAAGTCCCAAAAAAGGAACGGGGGAGCTTAAGAGGGATCGCCTGGAAAAGGTACAACAAACGGGGGAGGACGTTCATTTTTAAGATATTAATCCGACCTATCCAGGAGAAGTCTCTCCTCTCCCATCTCAATAGATCTTGCTTGATTCTAGATAGGAGAGGAGCAAAATTAAGATCAAAGACTTTGTCTAAGGAGGAGGGTATCTGAACTCCCAAGTATTTGAACGACGAGGTCTCCCAGGTGAAGGGGAAAGAGGACCGTAAGCTAGAGAGAAGGTCCGGAGATAGGTAAAAGCCGAGGGCCGAACTCTTAGTCATGTTTATTTTGTGATTACTAAATAATCCAAAGTCCTCCAAAACCCTCAGCGCTGCCGGGAGAGAGATCTCAGGTTCCGTGAGGTATAATAGCAGATCGTCCGCATAGGCCGAGGATTTAAAGTGGAGATTTCCCACTCTGATCCCCTTGACTTGAGGGTCACAACGTAGATTCTGCATAAGGTGCTCCATGACTAAGATGTAAAGGATGGGAGAGAGGGGGCATCCCTGCCTGGTGCCATTGCCTATCCTAAATAGAGCAGATAAAGCTCCACTGACACGTATCTGTGCCTGTGGCGAGGAGTAGAGGGCCATCACTCTGTCACACATCGTCACCCCCAAGCCCAGGGAACCCAAAACCCCACGCAGAAAAGGCCAGGAAACCCTATCAAAAGCCTTCTCCGCATCTAGTGAGAGGAGAAGGCACGGGGACTGTTGAGAGTGAATGTGGTGGATGAGGGAGAAAATCTTAAGCGTATTGTCTCTCGCCTCCCTAGAGGGGACGAATCCAACCTGATTCGGGTGAATAACGGTCGTGAGCAGAGGAGTTAGACGATTGGCCAGCATCGTAGCATAAATCTTCGCATCAGTGTTGATCAGCGAGATAGGCCGATAACTCTGGCACATCGCCGGGTCCTTACCCTCCTTTGGAACTACCACTATGTGAGCCCGCAAAAAGGCAGGATCAAACGGAGACTCAGGGGAAACTGCATTAAAAGCCTGCAGAATAGGTTGCGACAGTTCAGTCTACAGGCTCCATGAATTTTGGTGACTTTGCACCACATTATCTACAGAGAATTTGCTGCTGTTTTTTTTCCATCTTGGAAGTCATGTTGGAGTGACGGCACTGATGAACGGGTAAGTTAACCCATTGAAACCCATAAAAAAATATCATAATCCCAAGTTATTATTAAGGTTAGCTTTATAGTTAATTTGGAAAGGATTGAAACTAATGAAGTTTGGGATGTCCTGTCAACAAAGAACCATTAAGCAGAGTTGCCATTAGATATTTTGTGAGATAATGTTATATAATCTAAGGCAGTTCACAGACTGGTCAGAGAAGGGGGAAGCATGTGAATAAAGTGTTGGTTTTTTTTTTTTTTGACAAATTATTATTATTAATTTTAAGTGTTTTTTTGATACTGCACATGGTGCTGGTGAGTTCTAACTTGGTCCAGGATATTTTGAGCTATTTATGGACTGGTAGCAGCTAGTAGTCAGTGCTGGGCCTTTTATTTTACACATTGGCTAAAGGAGCGTTTGGCTGGCAGTTATTATAGTCTCAATTTATTATAGTTCGACAAATCACCAGAAATAGCGCTGAGGCTTTGTAAGGATGAAGGACATTCCCATTATACAGCACTTCTTAAAAGGGTTTTGCCACGAAGTGAGTTGCTTTCCTCTTATCTGGCTCAGGAGAAAATATAAACAAATCATGAATGCTGCAGAGGGTAGAGGGAGGGGGGCTGAGCAGTGAGGAGCACAGAGGGAGAAATAAGGGAGCGTCTGCAATGTTCACTCAAATAATAAAATTACAACCAGTGGATTGTCAATAGAGCCTAAAGCCTCATACACTGCACTTTCTCCACAGTCCCTTGGAACAGCTCTTCATGTTCCCTGTCATCAGATAAGAAGTGCAGACAAAGCAAGCGCGGCCGGTCAGCTCCTCTGGTCGTGTCTAATGCTAACTTTGAAGTAACTAAGGGCTTGTAAAGAAAGCTGTAGCACTCACAGGCTTCCCTTTTTGTAATCACATATATTTAGAAAAGTGAATAAATACCCATTTTGGAGGATCCTACGTCAACATTACATCGTGGCAAAACCCCTTTAAGTAAAAATCTGTATGGAAGACCCACCACAGCTGTCCACTGAGATACACTGAGACTTGATCATTTCTATTGTTTCTAAACCTTCCAGGCCAATAGAAGGGTCCTTCACTAGCAGGAAGTGATAGAACCGCCATCTTGGTACAATCTTCTGCATTATTAACATGAAGCAGAAGGGTGTACAAGCAATCAGACCTCCTTGTGGTCAAGTAATCTACAGGGACTGAATATTCAAGTTAAAATTTAAAAAAAGAAATTTTAAAGATAATAAATGTAGAAAGTTTAAATTTCCCCCCCTCTCCCCCCCAAAAAAATATAAAACATGAAAAAAAGTTATACTATACTATAACATCATTTACCCCGTATGGTGAACAAGGCAAAATTAAAAAAGAATTCTAAACACCAAAACTGCATTTTCTTTGGGTCATTTCAGGTCCCCTTAACATTGCAATAAGAAGTGATCAAAAGGTTGCATGTAAAATGGTACCAAATGAAAAGAACATTTCAGCCCTCAAAAAATAACTCTCACTTAGGTCCGTAGGTGAAAGAACAAAAAAATCACTGGTAGCATAAAAAAGTGCTGCAGAGCAAATTTAAGAAATAGAGAATGGTTTTACTTTTAAAAAGTACTAAAACACAATGAAAACTGTACATACTAGTGCATCTCAAAAAATATCAATAATTTAAGTCACATAAATAGAGAAACCCATATATTGTGTAGACTCATTATAGTATGAATTACCAGGTTTAATATAACACTTTTGTGAGCCCTATAACAAATAAAAAGATAGTCCTGGAGAATCCCTTTAATTTTCAATGATATTTAAATTTTTTGAGATGAATTAGAATTTGCCATCATCGGACTCGTACTGGTCTGAAGAATACAGATAAAAGATCATTTCCATGGAAGAGTGAAGCCCCGCAAAAATTGCACGAGTACGTTTTCTTTCACATTTAACCACAATTCAATTTTGTTTTTGGGTTTCCAGTGTAGTCAAAGACACCAATAAGTTTATGTTGTCCAGCAAAAAAATAAAATAAAATAAAAAACACCTTCATGTGTCTATGTAAAAATTATGACCAGCCATTCAGAATGGGTTAAACAAAAATCCTTTTTGATTTTCAGGGAAAAAACCTCCGTGTTTTTTCCTTCTACAATGAATGTTTTCTGGAAGGAGCAAAATAGCTATTTTTGTTAGGAGTTGAAATGTGAGTAAAACCTTTCCGCTTACTGCCGGCCTTAAGAAGGTCATCAAGAACTGACCTTAAAAAGAAAGTCCGTTCAAATCTAATTTTGCATAATTGAGTTTTGAACCCTACTCCATCTGATTCCAAAAAGCACATGTAGCTGAATTAGATATGGCAGCTGACCTTGTCGACAGTCCAAGGGCATCAGCAGAAACATCTGAAATCATCTGCTCTGTTTCACAGAGTCATACACAGATGTAATAATGTATCTGATTGGGGAGAAACACTATGTTGGTGTGTGAGGATTTAAACGCCTTTCACACCTCACTGGGTATTTGCATATATCAAAGGCTTATAGGAAGACAGCTGAACTCTCTAGTGCACTTTACTGGATGTAGCAATCCTCAAGTACATGTTACTCACTAAGCCTTGCAATGCAAACAGGATTCAAGCCAAGCCAGTTTAGTTCTGTGTCAGGGTGTTGCCCCTCATGAGTGCAGAGTACAACTTATTAGCTGGCTAGATAAGAGGCTTTGAGTGTGGCTCAGAAGAGGTAATGTATTTCATTGGGGAGAAACACCATGTCAGTGTGTGAGGATTTAATCACCTTTTACACCTCACTAAGTATTTGCATATAACAAAGGCTTATGGGAAGAAAGCTGAACTCTCCAGCAAGATCTATTGGAAGACAGGGTCAGGAAACTTCAGCCTCACACTTTCTGGTCAGGCTGTGGGTGGTTCTATAACAGTGATTGGCTTACCAGCTCTGCTAATCCTACCAGAGCGTATTGTAGTAAAAAGACTTTAGGAGAATTAATCTGTAATAAACAACACTACAGAGATGTAAAAAAATGGAAGAATGTTTTGCTTTTCAAAAGTAATTAATCTAATCTTGTCAAACCTTGGTGACGTCACCCCCTACTCTCTATCAGGAAGGGAGATATGGAAAATAACCGAGAGACACCTATGTGCACTCAGAGCAGATAAAATCTTATCTCCTGAACAGAGCAATATAAAAAGAATGATGTTTTTAGTAAAAATCTTAATTTATCCGTCCTTATATATTCAAAGTTAATCATTGTAGCGAGAAAGCACTTGAGCTCTGTGATGTATAGGGTTATATGATAGAGGAGAGAAGCTGAGCTCTGTGATATATAGGGTTATATGATAGAGGAGAGAAGCTGAGCTCTGTGATATATAGGGTTATATGATAGAGGAGAGAAGCTGAGCTCTGTGATGTATAGGGTTATATGATAGAGGAGAGAAGCTGAGCTCTGTGATGTATAGGATTATATGATAGAGGAGAGGAGCTGAGCTCTGTGATATATAGGGTTATATGATAGATGAGAGGAGAGGAGCGGAGCTCTGTGATATATAGAGTTAAAGGATAGAGGGAGAGAAGCTAAGCTCTGTGATATATAGGGTTATATGATAGAGGAGAGGAGCTGAGCTCTGTGATATATAGGGTTATATGATAGAGGAGAGAAGCTGAGCTCTGTGATATATAGGGTTATATAAATAATACCGTGCTACTAGTAGCTGCTATTCAAAGGATCCTAGCGCTCTGGTAACTATTTATATCAGCTCTGTTGAGCAGTACACATTATACCCCAAAATTGCACTTTAGATGATGTCTATAGGGATCAGGCATCTATCTTGGAGGAGAGGTTTATCCAAAAAGGTTACCCTAGGAATTTAGTTCAGAATGCGAATGAAAGAGCTCTCAAGATGACACAAAAAGATTGTGTTGTTCAGAAACAAAGAGAGAACACCAATCCTTTTAAAAATAATTTTATTACCACTTACTCCTCCCAGCACCAAGATTTATATAGTATATTATCTAAACATTGGGATGTTCTTTTATCTGACCCAGTACTTAAGTCCCATTTAGCTCCACGACCTAGAATTACTTACCGAAGAGCAGGTAATCTAAAAAATATTTTAGCACCATCACGTCAAAGATCATGTAAGACCGAGGCCAGTAATTTAAGTAACGATACTGTAGAAAACCATAATGGAGCTTATCCATGTGGTTGCCCCATCTGTAAATGTTGCAACATGACACAGGTGGGTGATACCTTTTGTTCCACAGCCACAAAAGAAGTATATAAAATTAAACATCGGTTGACATGCAGTTCCAGTTTTGTGGTCTACCTGATCACATGTGGTTGTGGGAAACAGTATATAGGAAGGACTTCAACAAAATTGTCACAAAGGATGAACAACCACCGCTTCAGTATTAGAAAAGGAAATCTATTGTATAGTTTACCCCGTCATATACAAGAAGTACATAAGGGTAATGAATATCAATTGAAACTTCAACCAATAGATTTTATCAAGGAGGACGTTCCTAATCGATTACAGGCCCTTACAAATAGAGAAACTTTCTGGATATTTAAACTTAACACCCTGAATCCCTATGGACTAAATGAGGTGCAGGAAGTGGTTTATTAATACAAGGACAAGGGTTAACAAGGAAATAGTCTTGCACAATAAATATTAGTGTTTTAATATTGAAATAAGTTATTGATTACATAGAACAATATAGATAATATATAGTAAAAGGGAAAATTTTCTCTTTTTTCCATTTCTTGTTTCAATAGCATGTAATATAAAACGGGATCACAGTAAGGAGCCATAGGCTAACACACTAACTACGGAATAGGTGCAATAAATAACGAGATATTTAGATAGTTAATAACGAGTTAGTAGTATACTGCCGCGGGTATATGAGCTGCGGAGCAGGCGCTATGGTCATTGAGCCACCATGGCTGGTATGGGCAGTAGTGTATAGAAACCTATACGCACTTCCGCCCGTTTAACTTAGCCGAGCATGCGCAGTAGGATACAATGAGTGCATTACCGGAGAAGGCGGAAGTGACATACGGCGGTGACGCACTTCCGCCAATGATCCCTGAGATGGAAAGTAGCGTTCGCGTGGGGATCCCGGAAATAGACTCATTAAGGTAAAATAATATACAATTTTTATTGTGGCGGTTAAATGCTGGAGAACATTGTATGTAATTAACTTGGTAATATGTAAAGGGGAGGGTATTTGTGATATGTTAATGGGTTGATTTACTTGTTAAGGTTTTATTATAAATAAGCTATTGAGCTACAAGGTTACTACTCCTGATGAAGCATACTAGGGGTATGCGAAACGCGTTGAGTTTTTAGGGTTTTTATATGTAATTTTGGATTTTAAATTATATGTGCACAATAAAATATACCTTTAAAATTTTGGGGTATAATGTGTACTGCTCAACAGAGCTGATATAAATAGTTACCAGAGCGCTAGGATCCTTTGAATAGCAGCTACTAGTAGCACGGTATTATTTATACAATCCTTGGACTTCTTTGTGCGGAAGGATAAGTGGATCAAAGTGGACAGCGGCTCTTGGATTGGATACATACATTAAAATGAGTTGTACCATGCTATAGTACAACTTGCTCAGGTGAGCAGTCTTAATCATTCGATTTGAATTTTATATTTTATAATCTACACGATCTGTGCGCCTTTTTTGTCTCTCCCCCCCGTTTTTGTCTTTCCTCTTCTGAGGCTCGACTGCACAAGAAGTATCTATATAGGGTTATATGATAGAGGAGAGGAGCTGAGCTCTGTGATATATAGGGTTATATGATAGAGGAGAGGAGCTGAGCTCTGTGATATATAGGGTTATATGATAGAGGAGAGGAGCTGAGCTCTGTGATATATAGGGTTATATGATAGATGAGAGGAGCGGAGCTCTGTGATATATATGGTTATATGATAGAGGAGAGGAGCTGAGCTCTGTGATATATAGGGTTATATGATAGAGGGAGAGAAGCTGAGCTCTGGGATATAAAGGGTTATATGATAGAGGGAGAGGAGCGGAGCTCTGTGATATATATGGTTACATGTGGATGAAGTAAGCAGGACTCCTATTGTATCTTTCTATGCTTTTTACTCATAAATCCTGCTCCAAATCTATAACACATATCCTATAGCTCAGCTTCTCTACCTCTTTTACATCCTGCTGTCAGAGAGGGCAGTATAATGTAGTAAAATCCACCTGACAGGTTCCCTGTAATAAGAAGATGAAGAAAAGAACTCTCAACCCAGAAACACTACTACTCTCAAGATACTGTGCTTGGAGAACGCATCATAGGGATCTCGTTTATTTTCATCTCCAGTAGCACTCATTATGGGGAAGCAGCAGTGGATAGGGCTCCTGTAAGATTTCACTGAAGATCAGCGGATCAGGACTCCACAGAGATTCGGCTCTCATATATGTTAAATAGCTGTAATAAAACTACATGAGCTGCCATCTTACATCAGATCTTAATTTGGAAGATAATGCACGCCCCACTTCCTGTCTCCTGTGCACCACTACTGGTCCAAAGCCATATGTTGGGACTCCTAATGCTGCTCAGCAAGGTAGAAGTGACTGTGTATGTTCAGAAACTATGCTGAGTACTAAAACATGCCTTACTTCACTCTCCAGGAAACAGGGGGTGGAAACTTACAACTGCACAGAAGTCCTAGACTTCCCTGCAAATCCAGGCAGGTGGATTCACGTCAGTAGGAAGAGGAAAGCCAAACATTTCAGATACAGGGAACCTAATCTGGACAACTACATACCTGCAAGTAGAAAAATATGTTTTTTCGCTTCTCACTGTACCGCCCCCCCCCCCCCCCCTTCCTTTTCCATAGATTCTATGGGCAACTGTAACCTGATCTCTTTGAAAAGAGTAAAAGTCCACCTCCAAATGAGTGGATAGATGATAATGCAAAATGGGGAATGAAAAGAGTCTAATATGAGCAGAAAAGGGCATTTTCTTTACTATGATGTCACAAAATTTTCTAATTTTAGCTGGTAATATTAATTTATGAAAAGTTGCTTATAATTAAAGGTATGACTAAGTGTGTACTTCGTCATGTCTGTTACCTGGAGATGTGAGCGGCTGCTGATCCTCCATCTTGACGTCCATGTAAAGATACTTGTGATCTTCTAAATACTCCCACTCCTCCATGGAGAAATAGACAGCGACGTCCTGACACCTTATAGGAACCTGACACACAAAATTATAGTCATCACCCAGACCCCTCCAGTGGTGTTACTGTATAATGTCCCAGCATTCCCAGCAGCAGCCTCACCTCTCCAGTCAGCAGCTCAATGATCTTGTTGGTGAGTTCTAGGATCTGTTCTTCTTCTGTTTATGGAGAGAAACATTAATAATTATTACTACAAACATTTCCAGAGCCCCCTCTCCAGTCGTGTCATCTGTTATTACCATAGATAAGAATGATGTAATGTGACATCATCAGAGCCCCCTCCCCTCTCCAGTCATATCATCTGTTATTACCATAGATAAGAGTGATGTAATGTGACATCATCAGTAGCCCCTCCCCTCTCATCATATCATCTGTTATTACCATAGATAAGAATGATGTAATGTGACATCATCAGAGCCCCCTCCCCTCTCCAGTCATATCATCTGTTATTACCATAGATAAGAAAGATGTAATGTGACATTCCCAGAGCCCCCTCCCCTCTCCAGTCATATAATCTGTTTATTACCATAGATAAGAATGATGTAATGTGACATCATCAGAGCCCCCTCCCTCTCCAGTCATATCATCTGTTATTACCATAGATAAGAATGATGTAATGTGACATCATCAGAGCCCCCTCCCCTCTCCAGTCATATCATCTGTTATTACCATAGATAAGAATGATGTAATGTGACATCATCAGAGCCCCCTCCCCTCTCCAGTCATATCATCTGTTATTACCATAGATAAGAATGATGTAATGTGACATCATCAGAGCCCCCTCTCCTCTCCAGTCATATCATCTGTTATTACCATAGATAAGAATGATGTAATGTGACATCATCAGAGCCCCCTCTCCTCTCCAGTCATATCATCTGTTATTACCATAGATAAGAATGATGTAATGTGACATCATCAGAGCCCCCTCCCCTCTCCAGTCATATCATCTGTTATTACCATGGTACCATGGATAAGAATGATGTAATGTGACATCATCAGAGCCCCCTCTCCAATCATATCATCTGTTATTACCATAGCAGTGGCGTAACTACCGGGGTAGCAGGGGTAGCAGTTGCTACGGGGCCCCTGCGCTTAGGGGGGCCCCGGGGCAGCTGCTACTGCGTCCGCTACCCCGGTAATGCCGCTCCTGGGCCCGCCGGCAGTGAACTTAACAGTTCACTGCGGCGGGCGGGGAGCTGCGGGGCCCAGCGCATACTCCCTCTGAACGCCCGGGCCCCCCGGCCCGAGCGTTCAGAGGCAGCGCTGCTCGGTAGTAGCAGGACGGAGCGGCGTCGCTCCGCTCTGATACTTCCCCCTGCCGGCCCTCTGTGGTCACGTGGGCGCGCCGGTGACGTCACATCACCGCGCCGCCCGCGCTGAGCGCAGAGGCTGCAGGGAGAGCAGCAGAGCGGAGCGAGCGGCGCATCGGGGGAGCGTGGACCGAGGTGAGTAAGTTGTTTCTTATTTTATCTACCCCATATGCCTGCCTATAGCCCCCATATGCCTGCCTATAGCCCCCATATGCCTGCCTATACCCCCCATATGCCTGCCTATAGCCCCCCTATGCCTGCCTATAGCCCCCACATGCCTGCCTATAGCCATATGCCTGCCTATAGCCCCCATATGCCTGCCTATACCCCCCCATATGCCTGCCTATAGCCCCCCATATGCCTGCCTATAGCCCCCATATGCCTGCCTATACCCCCCCATATGCCTGCCTATAGCCCCATATGGCTGCCTATAGCCCCTTATGCCTGCCTATAGCCCCCTATATGCCTGCCTGCCTATACAGCCCCCTATATGCCTTGCCTGCCTATACAGCCCCTATATGCCTCCCTGCCTATACAGCCCCCTATCTGCCTGCCTGCCTATACAGCCCCTATATGCCTGCCTGCCTTTTACAGCCCCCTTTAACTGCCTGCATGCCTATACAGCCCCTATATGCCTGCCTGTAAAGCCCCCATATGCCTGCCTCTACACCCTATATTGCCTGCCGTATACCCCACAAGCCTGCCTGTATACCCCACAAGCCTGCCGGTCTACTTATATGGGGCCCCTTTAGCTACCTAAACCCTAACCTATATGGCCCCTATAGCCCACCTAACCCCTGTCTACCTGTATGGCTCCCAATAGCTACCTAACGTGCCTGTAGCTGAGCCGAGCGCGCGCGTGTGTAACGTGCCTGTAGCTGAGCCGTGTGTGTGTAACGTGCCTGTAGCTGAGCCGCGCGCGCGCGTGTGTAACGTGCCTGTAGCTGAGGCGCGCGCGCGCGTGTGTAACGTGCCTGTAGCTGAGCCGCGCGCGCGCGCGTGTGTAACGTGCCTGTAGCTGAGGCCTGCGCCGGTGTTGTAACGTGCCTGTAGCTGAGCCGCGCGTGTGTGTAACGTGCCTGTAGCTGAGCCGCGCGTGTGTGTAACGTGCCTGTAGCTGAGCCGCGCGTGTGTGTAACGTGCCTGTAGCTGAGCCGCGCGCGCGTGTGTGTAACGTGCCTGTAGCTGAGCCGCGCGCGTGTGTGTGTAACGTGCCTGTAGCTGAGCCGCGCGCGTGTGTGTGTAACGTGCCTGTAGCTGAGCCGCGCGCGTGTGTGTGTAACGTGCCTGTAGCTGAGCCGCGCGCGCGTGTGTAACGTGCCTGTAGCTGAGCCGCGCGCGCGTGTGTAACGTGCCTGTAGCTGAGCCGCGCGCGCGCGTGTGTAACGTGCCTGTAGCTGAGCCGCGCGCGCGTGTGTAACGTGCCTGTAGCTGAGCCGCGCGCGTGTGTGTAACGTGCCTGTAGCTGAGCCGCGCGCGTGTGTGTGTAACGTGCCTGTAGCTGAGCCGCGCGCGTGTGTGTGTGTGTGTAACGTGCCTGTAGCTGAGCCGCGCGCGTGTGTGTAACGTGCCTGTAGCTGAGCCGCGCGCGCGTGTGTGTAACGTGCCTGTAGCTGAGCCGCGCGCGCGCGTGTGTGTAACGTGCCTGTAGCTGAGCCGCGCGCGCGTGTGTAACGTGCCAGCAGCGCGCCGGACCAGGCCACGCCCCCTAGGGGAGGCGCGCCATGACCCGGCGGGCTGGGCGCGGCTGAAGCCGCGGCGTACGTGCGGCCGGAAGCGGAGGCTGGGCGGAAGTGATGAGGTGTATTTAATACCTCCCCTTCCGGCCGCGCGGCACTTTCGCGCCGTTACCTAGCTGTGCAGGTCGCCCGCGCCGTCGGCTCGTCCCGGGATGGCAGCGGAACAAATGGAGGTCCTGAGGCGCCTGGCAGCAACCCAGGGAGCCTCCTGGCTACAGGCAGCGGTGCGAGACTTGGTGAGCGGGGCCGGGGACCCGGTCGCCGCGCCCTTGGACGGCCAGGTGCAGGCTGTCCTCATGGTGCCTGAGGCAAATTCGAGGGGCAGCACTTCTGGCCTAGGTACTGGGGAGTCGGCCGGCCCCTCCGCAGTTGGTGTAGGCGGCCGCAGGGCTGCTATAACTCCGGCGGTATCTGGGGGTAGCGGCGCGGGCCGCAGGCGCCGGGCTCGCCCCCCGCAGCGGCTGAGCCCGGATTACACCCCCAGGGCTCGCCGTCGCCAGCGGAGCCCTTCTGGGGACCCTTCAGGCCGGGTGGCCAGGCTCCAATCTGGGGGCCGGCCTACCCGGTCTGGGAGGAATCCGAGTAGGCCGGCGGGCCCTACGGAGAGCGGTGGGTCGGGGCCTCGGTCTGGGCACCGCCGGCTCCTGTGCTTCAATTTGGTCGTTGGGGGGG
>JAODAL010040488.1:0-36855 GCA_025379985.1 Phyllomedusa bahiana
TGAGGGGCTCTCTATCCCTCCCGGTAGACAAAGTCTCTATGCTGAGGAAAGGCCTGGGATATCTGACCTTCTCTCTCAGAAGGCTGGTATGTTGGCTAGAGCACTGGTGTCCACGGGACTGTGGCTCAGTCATCTGGTTGGCTTCCTGTTCAAAGGATCTCTGGCTTGGTATCTTCTGGTCAAACACACAGTATTGCAGAGTTTCTTCTGGTGACCACTGGTCTCTATCTGCAGAACCACTAAGGGCTCAAGCACTGGTCTCTATCTGCAGATCTCCTAAGGGCTCTGAGTGTTAGCCTTTTATACAGTTTTTTAGATGATCTAGAAACTTCCAGTGTGAGGGGTGGAGTGGAGAAGCACAACCCTTACAAAAACACTGTTTACAATTTCAATCTCTCATACATATGTATAGAGCTTCCATTCTGGCCTATGGGAATGACTCAGCATCTTTTCCCTCCAAAACTCAACTACACTACTTTGAGCAAAGTGGAAAGTTACCATAGATAGCAAGTATCAGAGCTTTTTAGTATTAGCTGGCTATGTGTTAATCCTTCCCAAATGCAGATAGTGCAAATAAACAGAATATGTTATAATAAACAATTAAAACTAAGTTTAACAGTGTAAAATAGTAAAGAAGTACAAAACACTATAAACCATGATACCAAGATACTAAGGTGTTGATGGCTTTGCATAGTAGCAATAGGGTGAATGTCCACAGTACAAAGAACCCTTGTTCTGGGGCAGTACACATACATCTTGGTTTATACTGTAAATTGTGTACACACATGCGCCATACTTAAAAAACTTTTGATTGCCTATAGCATCACATTTACATACATGATCATTTTCATCATGTTGTATAAAAATGTTTCATATAGCCCATGTTTACTTTTAAATTATTTTGCATGGTCTTTTTCAGTTATTGGATATTGATGAATGAATCAGCATGACTACTAAGAATTTCTGCACACAATGGATATATGTGGAGTCCATGTGAAAAATCAACTGTTGGGCCCATCAGCATAAAGCTGTAATCTGTTGAGAAACCTGGCAGTGAGTGCTCAGTTTCCCTGCAGCATCACCACAGGGAATTTTAAGTGTTACCCAATTTTTATTCATTAATGCGCTGTCATGAGGTACAGGATAGGTCCTACAGAACGACCAATGCTATTTGTAGCCACTCTTCACCATGACCAAGAGATAGAATACTGAACACAAAACCCCCTTTCTGTTCACTAGCTGGGTCTAAGAAAAGAGTTTTTAAACCAGAGAACTCGTTCAAACATTCATGTGTTACCGTGAACATTATGATTTCTCTTTTTTTATTCTGTTAATTTGATTTTCAGAACAATACAATGTCTAAAACATACAGAAGATGACATGATTCAGTGTTATTAAAAGCATGAAATATTACAACTTCAATATGCATTTTGTTGCAAGTATATTAAGACATACAAGTATAGAGGTTCATTTTCACATTTTCTTTATTCATTATATACATTTTGTACTTAGTTTTTGCATTATGCCTGTGTATACACATATACTGCTTTAAAACAGTAAGGCTGAAGTCACCCTAAGCTATACATCTAGGGCTCTAATCTGTTTTTTCAATAAGAAATAAATAGATAAATCAATTCATCTCTGACATTGTGTTCTTTGTTGTAAATCTTTTTTAAATACATAATGCTACTAGAAAAGGAAAACGGTGATGTCATGAAAAAGACGTATAAAAACACTCAATAAATAGATTTTAAGAAATTATTAGTCTTAAAGGAACACTAAAGGTGACATGGCTGAAATTTGGCGGCACCGCCGCAGTTATTAGGCGCATTAAATCAGTGTAAAGTGCACCAGAAAGTCCGATCCTCTCAAAAATCTGGCGTCAGGTAAACGTAATGCACCTAAAAAGTCGCATTGCGCCTAAATAGCGTATCATTGGTAGTGTATGTAATGCGCCTCAATAGGCGCATTGCGTTATGGAGGCGCACAGTGTATCATTTTTAGGCGCATTACAATATGTCGTGCCTGGTGTATAATGCGCCTAGTTTTGGTGTACGACAGGTCATTTACATGTTAAAAACCATGATTACAACATAAGTAAAAGTGCAATTGCATCAAATAGCAGCCAATACAATGGTAAATGCATACGCTTCATCAATAAATTATATAAATAACATAAATACAATAGATACATAAAAAGTGCAAGTGCAATAAATAATTCATTAACATTGCTAGTTACCCACAGAAATGCATGTTTCGCCTTAATGCTTCGTCTGGGGTCACCCATCATTTTGTTTTTTAATTTATTTAAATACAAATTTTTTTTAGAGTCTATATAACATTTGTGTGTACATTTTTTATATATCTGATCTAGCACGTTTTTCTTTATTGGGTACAAATTGTGTATATGTGCTGTGGATCTTATTATTATCCTTTGAAAAAATTATTTGGGGTATCTGGTTAAGAGGTTAAATCAAATTATCATGAAGAAATACTTCAGCATGAAGACAATAAAATCAGTGATAGCCCTGCTACAGTAAGGTGATATGAGGGTGTCACTAGAGCTCAGGTATGCTTATTCTCCACATTTTGTCTCCTCATCAGAAGTATCTGAGAATTGCAGTGGTTCTTCAAAGCCAGCTAAGACATCAGAAGTTTGCCACTTTCCCTTCAGGATTACCTTAGCCCCCTATGTGTCCACAAAGGCTGAATCTGCGGTTGCAGTGTTTCTAAGCTTACTGGATGTATCTCTAATACTCTATCTCGAAGAATGGCTTTTAATAGCAAAAACCGGGGAGACTTTATGCAGAGATCTTCAGACGATAGTCCAAACAGATCCATACATGCCCCTTCCACCCCAACCCTTAGGTTCTGCTTGTCACATCCCCAATTTGGCTTCTGGAAAAGATATAAGGGAGGTTTAAGATTAAGAACATAAATCTGTTTTCCCTTAGTCCTTTCAGCAGCACAACGCTCCTTACAACACAGGCAGTCTGAGATATAAAGTTACACACGGGGTTGGAGTTTGGGGGCCTAAAATATACTTTATGCCTTATTGAAAAGTCCATTAGTCCTATTAGCCCACAGAGTGGAGAAATTCATCAATTATGCTCCTGGGAGGACTAAGCGAAAAAAGACTTACATTTTAAATCTCAAACTTTGTTCTCTGATACATCTGTACAGGACTCTTTGTCCAGCAAATAAATCTTGAGGACTGAACAACACTATACTTTACTCTATGTTTAGCGTTTATTTTCAAGTTAGCTGATCTTTTACATAACTATTAACATGTAGATTTCCATTATTACTCACAAGACAATATTTTAGTTGACTTAATATTTTTAATTTAATGAAACTGTAAAACCCATCAAGGTATTTCCTCACTCAGATAAGAAGTTAGTGGACATCTTGGAGATGTGTTGTCCCACTGCTAAAGTGATACCATAGTTCTCCAATTCTTCCTATGAGTGGCTTCAGGTGCTGGATCAAAACCCAGCATGATGTGGAACATTAGTCCTCCAAAACCTTAAAGGGGAACTGCTCAAGTATCCTATTATTTTGTTAGGAACACCATGGTGGGTTTAATGTGATTTTTTCCAGTTTACACTTCTGTTGAATTTCTGTGTTTGATCCAGCATGCCTGATCATGCCTGATTTTAGTTAATTTATGTACTGACTTTGGCTTGACATTTTGACTTTGTTTTATAAATCCAAATTTAGACATGAGCTTACCTACCTTTTACCAACCCAGATCTGTTCTGACCACATCTCTTTTCTAGGCCATCACCAGCTACCTGGATTGAAAGCAATTCTGAGCTACCAATGGTAAAACGTCTTTGGGTTAAGACTGAAGAACCCTAGCCGCTACACATCTGGCAAGCATCAGTGCCTTTCACCTGTTTAAGTTACATTTCTTGCTAGGCAACTATTATCGGGAAAGTCTTGCTGTTACACATGTATGAAAAAAAAAAAATGGAATGCAAAGATAATTTTTCAAAATTAAAAATTTTAAATTTTACTTCACAATTTAAAATAATAGCGGCTGACATTTTAAATTTTAAATCAAAAACACAATAAGGGCCAAAGACAAAATGGGGCACAATAACTACAACTCTTGATGAGTCACGGGGGTCCCACGCCCTGTAAATTTCTAGACCCACCGCCCCGCAAAAGGCGACCCCACTTCTGGTATGAACTACCCTATAAATCCAATCTTACCTACGGGTAATCATACAATGACCCCAACATGTTTTCGACCCACCACAGTCCTTCAGGGTACCAATGAAGGATTTAATGAAATTCAACAAGGATTCTTAGATTACTTTAAATGCAGGTCATAGAGCGTATGGCTCATATAGACACACGGAAGGGCTATGGTGTGCTATGGTGCGCCCATGTTACACATGTATGGTCCATTGACTTTTATAAGTTTGTAGTGACATCTCTTACAATTGTTTAAAGAAGTAATCATAAATTCATATATCTCTCTTCTTAAGTCTAAGACTAAGTTTAGGCTCTGAGGCGTTTGGCACATATTGCATGCATTAATTGATTCAGCCAGTCATGCACATTAATTTTATGCTCCACTTACATTTGTGCATAATAATGAATGTAATCTTAAAATCTACAGCACACTTATAATTACAATAGAGTCTACATTACGGATTTAGGGATTAATCCCATTATATTACAATGGGGCTAAACTGTTTGTGAATTCACTAAACTGTTTTTTCAACCACTTTCTGGGGAAAACAATTTTTAAAAAAAAAACTGTAGAAATTTGCCCCATGGCGGACTTGTTGCGTAAACATGACCTTAACTTGCCATATTTATGAATATTTTCTAATAAACACAAAGTTTTTAATTGGGACGTCATCTATAAAGTCATGAACTTTACCCACCCCATAGAACTACCCATTATATCTATTACACAGTAGACGCAGTCTCTGCATTTAAAGGATTTAAAATTAAAAAGGGCACATGCCCGGGGCCCGGTGCCAAACGTAATTGAATGTTTCAAGGATCACCACAAGTATGCCCCCCTGTCATTTACATGGCGAAAAGCCTGCCAAATAAAAACCCATGTAGTTTTTTTTCTGTCCAACTTCTAGTTTTTTAATGCAAAAGATTAATAATAATAACAATAATAATAATGGGGTAATGGCAGAAAAAAAATTAAACATCTTTTCGGGTTTTTTAGAGCTTTTTAAAGGGATTTGGGTCAAAACCCCCTGGGGGGTCTAGGTAAGTCAAGGGTTTAATATATACTGACTTGCTTTTTAAAAGGTCAGTGTGGGACATTTAAAGTTCACTGTATGAACGATCAATTATTTTGTGCACATCAATGTTTAGAGAATTCTTCTAAACTCAATACTTACCACCTGTCATGAAATCTACAAGAAGTTTATGGTGAATCCCTTGGTTCAGGGTAGATCTGGAGTATAGCTATGCTTGGTCTTCATCCTTCATGCCCTATACAGGAATCTGTTATTTGCTGAATTTGATTCCCCCATGGGGGGCATTTTCAACACATTTCCAACGCAAAATTAAAAGTAAACAGTGCAGAAAAAACAGGAAATACTCATTGTGGGACAGGAAAAAAGTCAGGAAAAGTGAAGTTTGGTTGTCATAGTATACAAGTCAGGGGTCAGTGCAAATAGAAGACAAGTGGGATAGTTACAAACAAGTTAGGTTATAATCATAAGAAAATATTCTGTTGTAGTACAATCACTAACTGGACTTTATTGCTCACACAGCAAGACAAACACAAGGGTCCTTTTAAATAATATAAAAATAAGGAAAAGTGGAAAGGAAAAGCATTCAAAAAGGCAAAAGACAACACAGAACCAATCTGACATAAATGGATTAGGAAACCACTTGATACAAAGACTAGGATTTACCACAAATCAAGTTATGTCACAGCATAAACATGGATTCTACTATTAAAATATAACTTTTGCTCAGTATCATTAAAAAGATCAAAAGGAAAAAATGAACAAAACACTCCCCCTAGTAAACCCTAACAAGATTGAACCCTATCTAAAGTAGGGCAATCGCCTTGAGAAAGGAAGCCCCGCACTGGAGCCTCCTACCCAACCCTAGAACTCCCTAATAGAAACTCCTAGGGAGCACAAAATACGTCAGGGGGGCAGGCAAACCATTAGAACTTATGAACTCTTGGTATTCAATTGCAACAAATACTAGTAGCAACAGACTAAACAAAAAGATACTCCACAGCCATCTTTACTAGTTTCATCTCTATGGGACCATTCACAATTGGCCTGATGGCGTTTGTATCACCTTTTGGGTGTTAGATTTACACCTTCACCATGTCCTTACTGTTGGAGTTGATATGGACATTGAGACCTGAGCATAAAAAATATCTAATATAACTGCAATCAAGCAGATGCATCTGGGTTTGGAGACAGTTGTATCCAAAAAAGGTTCTACATGAAGAATCAATGGAAAAAGATAAAATGGATCAATAAATTTTTCCCACATTTTTGCCTTTGCAAGAAAACCCATCAGCTGTCACTGTATGCAACAAGATCAGACAAATACAATTTTATCTTTCCGAAAGCTTTATACTTTTTTCAACTGTTTTAATTTTTTTTTTAAAAATTTCCATCAACCAAAAAAAAATAAATTAACAATCCTGCCCAACAGCTCCTTTACACTTTTTCCTTATCCCTCTTTTTATCTAAAAATTAAGAAACATTTTAATCTTATTGCTGAAGGCCTACATTTCTTGAGATCTCATTTTCAGGTGAGCAGGTCCTTTATCATATAAACTCCTTGATTGAACAATGATCTCGGAATGGGGAAGAACTCCCCAAATGGCTACTTAATTTTACAGGTGAATATCTTAAAAAACTGAGCAAGAAGGGGAAAAAGACACAATCCCCAAACGTCATATCAGAAGAAATGAACAGGTTACTCACCTATTGGAGGGTAATGCAAAGGTTGTTGGTCGAACGGTTTTGGGGTTTTAGTGCAGCTAATAAATCTTTAACTATTTATCCTTTCGATTGTTTACTGCCGTTTCTGTAGTTTTGGGGCCCCCTTTCAATTTACATTGCTGTTAAAATGGTATTTGTATAAAAAGGTTCGGTCTCTCCATGAAAATAAGGCTCAAAATCACATAAGGGCCCGGAAATGTGAATGAATTGGGACCCTTTGCTTTGTAGATAAATTATTGCTATGGGAATTTTTTCCAATTAATATTTTTTATAATAAATAAAGAATTTTTGTTTTGGATTTTTCCAATGAAAGATTTTGCTATAATAGATAATATGAAATATTTTTATGTGATTTAATGAATGATTTTGTACATTTTTAATTTTATTTCAATCCCACTTCATTCCTAGTAAAAAGTCGTAAAAAATGAAAGTTTTGGAAGGGCGATGGCAGGTTCCCCTCTTACTCAAAGAACTGGAGAAGACTATGAAAGCGTGGATTTTCATTAATTATGTGTCATTCAGACACAAAGGGACATACACTCACCGGCCACTTTATTAGGTACACCATGCTAGTAACGGGTTGAACCCCTTTTGCCTTCAGAACTGACTCAATTCTATCGTGGCATAGATTCCACAAGGTGTTGCAACGATGCTCAATTGGTACCAAGGGGCCCAAAGAGTGCCAAGAAAATATTCCCCACACCATGACACCACCACCACCAGCCTGAACCGTTGATACAAGGCAGGATAGATCCATGCTTTCATGTTGTTGACGCCAAATTCTGACCCTACCATCCGAATGTCGCAGCAGAAATCGAGACTCATCAGACCAGGCAACTTTTTCCAATCTTCTACTGTCCAATTTCCGATGAGCTTGGCAAATTGAGCCTCAGTTTCCTGTTCTTAGCTGAAAGGAGTGGCACCCGTGTGGTCTTCTGCTGCTCTAGCCCATCTGCCTCAAAGTTCGCCGTACTGTGCGTTCAGAGATGCTCTTCTGCCTACCTTGGTTGTAAGGGGTGGCTATTTAAATCACTGTTGCCTTTCTATCAGCTCGAACCAGTCTGCCCATTCTCCTTTGACCTCTGGCATCAACAAGGCATTTCCGCCCACAGGACAGCCGCTCACTGGATGTATTTATCTTTTTCGGACCATTCTCTGTAAACCCTAGAGAAGGTTTTGCGTGAAAAATCCAGGAGATCACGACAGTTCTGAAATACTCAGACCAGCCCTTCATGGCACCAACAACCATGCCCACGTTCAAAGGCACTCCAAATCACCTCCCCTTTCTTCCCCATACTGATGCTCGGTTTGAACTGCAGGAGATTGTCTTGACCATGTCTACATGCCTAAATGCACTGAGTTGCCGCCATGTGATTGGCTGATTAGAAATTAAGTGTTAACGAGCAGTTGGACAGGTGTACCTAATAAAGTGGCCGGTGAGTGTATGTTGGAATTGATATGGACATTGAGACCTGAGCATAAAATATATCTAATATCATCTGCAGATCATAGCAGGGTGGCGTGTGTGGAGACAGCTGTATCCTAAACAGGTTCTATATAGAAGAAGCCAGGATGGAACAGATAATAATGGGATGACAATTACCCAGCTTGTCAACAAAGTTTATTGTTTACTCAATGGCAGTTATTTCCAACTGATCAACAGAAACTATGGTTCGCTATGTGATGGCAACAGAGAGTAAATCACCTTGAGGTAATATCCATTGTGTCAGGCACATGGACTGTTTACTGGATGCTCTTAAGTGTTTATTATGGTGACAAAGCCTCAGGCCTAATTAGATCTACAGGACATTTCAAATACCACAATGCCATCATCAGGAATTGAAGAATACACAAAAAATAATTTATTTGGAAAACAAGGGTGATGATGAACAACCATAAAAAGCCGAAGATATCGGGTAAGGGGTGGAAACGGGGATTAAAGGGGGGATGTGGGGTTAGTTTCCAAAAATCGGGGCCAAATAGTAGTCAGTAGGTATAAGGTTATTAATATTTGTATTTTAGTAGGGAAAATTTGCTTATATGTTGTTTTTTAGATAGATAGTTTAGTTTAATCTTATTTTGTTTTCCCATTGAAGGACATTGAAGTAGGGTTTGCCATTTACTCGTTTTCTTTGGGACTTTATTTTTATACTTGGAAAAAACAACTCTTTCTTTTTTAAAATTTGACTCCCCCTCATTTTTAGCTAGCACAGGATAGGATAAGCAAATATTGAAAAAAATAACCTTATTTACTTTTCCTATCTTGAAACCAGAATAGGGTATATCTTTTTGGGACTTATAAGTTTTGTATTATGTAGTCAAGATTATTTTAAATAATATTTGTACTCATTATTTCAAATTGGTAAAAATACTGAGACAAGATTTTTCACTGATGAACCTCATTTATAGGAGGGGAAATGCATCAGAGTGGTTAATTGGTTCAGTTTGATTTGTTTAGCAATATTATATATACAGGTGCTTCACTTTGAATGGTGTATTTGTTGTATTCTTTACCATTGCTTCTGTGAATTAATGCGTTTATAGCTTTATCAAATACTTGTAGTAGTATAGATATAAAATATGGAGTATCTTTTTGTTTGGTCTGTTGCTAAGAGTATTTGTTGCAATTGTATACCAAATTCAAATTTTTAAAGGTTTTGCATTCCCCTCGAGTATTTTGTGTCCCCAGGTTTTTTTAAGCAATTTCTAGGGTTGGGTACGAGGTTCCAGTATGGGGCCATCTTTTTCAAGGCAATATCCTTACTTTAGGTAGGGTCCAATCTTGTTAGGGGTTTTCTAAAGGGGTGTTTTTTTTTTTTGTTTTTTCTTTTTATTAAATTGGGAAAAAAAGTTATATTTTTTAAAAAGGATCCTGTTTATGCTGTACTCAAAATTTGCAGATCCCTTTCCCTAATTTTCAACACAGAAATAACCCAAATGAAGTATCAGCACTGCTCCGTAATATCAAAAAGCACCTTGTCAGATAGGGAATACAAATAAAATATAACTTTTATTAAATAATGTTAAAATCCTAAACAACATACACGTATAGGCCTAAAATAACCACAACAGACAAACAAAATCTAACCGTAATACACCCTAAATAACTATAGTTACCCTAGCTTACTGAAAAACGGGGTGTTCGCCCCAATAAGTGTGTTCCGTCTGGAACCTAACCTTAAAAAATTAATACCCTATCATTCCTTGTACCAACATGTTTCAATCTTCCCCGAATATCTTAAAGATCTCCTCAGGGGACTTTTTTGGGGGATAAAAAAGAAGAAAAGGGTATACACAAGGATGAATCAAAAAGCTTACTACAGTGGCTAGTATACCTTAAAACAATGACAAATATACAACCACAATATACCATAGGGTATTAATTTTTTAGGGTTAGGTTCCAGATGGGAACGCCCTTATTGGCCCCGTTTTTCAGTAGGCTAGGGTAACTATAGTTATTTAGGGTGTATTAGGGTTAGATTTTGTTTGTCTGTTGTGGTTATTTTAGGCCTGTACGTGTATGTTGTTTAGGATTTTAACATTATTTAACAAAAGTTATATTTTACCTTTCCATAATGTACCACTGTGCACATGAACTAAATGGCAATATGGACAAGATACTAATGGTGGCATAACTGCCATGAATGACGTTGAGTCAGAACAGCATGCCACCTACAAAAGATAGGTGATAAGTGTTGATTCTGAGACAGCCCTTTTAATAGATCTTCATTTGTACTTTAGCATTAAAATCATACAAATGCACATGAACTAGACAAACACTTTCTGGGGAGGCTAGTTCCAGCATCCTTGTTAATTTCACCTAATTAATTTAAAAGGGTTTTGCCATGAAGGCATTTCATGCCTGGTTTGTCTTGCTTCGGCTCTCAGTGTGCTTAAAAAATGGCGTGTATGATTTGTTTGAACTGCATATCATGTGGCCCAGCAGGCATCACCATGCGTTTCCCCACAGTGTACTCACTCTAGTCAAACAAAGATATGTTTATGTAAAGAGCTGTGAGTAGGCACAATGTAGCTAACTGGTCTAGCACGTGAAGCCAGGACTGAAGAGCTCTCATGCCTGGTCATATACTGGAGAGACGAGCTGTACACTATGGATCACTACGGCAGCAGCTAAAACAAAAATGTTACAGAATTTTTAATAATGATGAATGGTGAAAATGTTTATTATTAAGTTTGCAAGCTTCCCACGTCGATTTTACTTTGTGGTAAAACCCCTTACTGTTGTTTTAGTGTAGTCAAATTACAGTACTTATTTTAAGATATCTGATGGAAGGTAGTGAAAGGGTTAATCCTGTATAGCCTAGATCTAATGTGTACCTTATCTGTCCAGTCTTTTGTTTTGTCTGATTATAACAATAGGCTCAACACTGATTGTTCAATGAAAGGATTCAGAGTGGATCTGCAGGGTCACCACGAGAGATGACTGAAACCACGCCAGGGAGTGAAGTCTAAGGAGCCCCCTGGTATTCACCATCTCAGGTCGCTACCCCTGAGATGTTCGCTAGCGGTGACAGCCGATGTGCCAGCGGAACACACAAGGAGAGCAGTCTGAGGCATAGTTGGGTCACAGGCAGTAGGGTCAGAACAGGCGACAGACAGAAATGTAATCAAGTTCCAGGCAGATAGGTCAGGGCAGGCAGCAGGCATAAGATAGTCCATAAACACAGCAGAAAGTCAGAACCAGGATTAACGTAGCAAGCACAGGTATGAACACCAATAACTGATACAGAAAGCAGGGGGAAGTGGCCAGATAAAGAAGGATGTTGAGGGTGATTGGTGGTCAGTGGCATGCTGGCCCTTTAAGTTTTAAACAGCTGGCGTGCATGGAGCAGGAGCTGGGAGAAGTGATTACCGTCTGGGACAGAGAGGACAGATATGAGTCCATGGTCCAGAACAAGGACCACGGCACAGATCGTAACATTTAGCATCCTGTTTCATCCCTTCACTGATCACAGACATGAGAGAAGAAATGAGATAAAGATGTCTGTGTAGTTGTAACTGTACAGACATACAGTTTCTTTAAGGCTGGACAGAGATTCAGAAGCTCTCCAACTGATTTTAAAGAGAAAAGCTCAAAGAGTTTGTGCAGCTGCAAACTTCTCCTGAGCAGAGACACACCATGGCACATCTTACAGTAGATTAAACAGCTGGCTATATAACTCCACAAGACTATAATGGTGTAGGAAACATGCATTGTCGTTCACCCTTCAGATAAATGGCTGGGGCTTAAATGTGGTCTAAATTCCAAAAGTGGGATGGAGGATAGCAAAATTTTTTGCTAAGGTACACCATCATCATTAAAAACTCTTTAGCGTTTAGAACTATATAAGTGTGCAGGCAATTTATTAATGACAATGGATAAAAGAGCGACAAAATGTAATTCTTTCTGATAAAGTAAAGAATTAAAAGGGTTTTCTCACTACAGGCTTTCGCAGACTTGAGCTGTTTCTCTGTCTTTTACAGCTTCAAATCCATCAGTGGGTCTCTCCTCCCAGTAGGTGTGTCTCTCCGACCAGTAGGCAGGTCTTCCCTCACTGAAGACTGGTGACATCATCATTCTGTGTGAGAAGTGGAAAGGAGAGGATGTCACAGCTCTGCAGACCTCTTGTAATGGTTAGTTCTCATGTCTGCAGAGCTGTCACCTCACTCCCAGGCTCCAATCCTTGTAACCAGAACACCTGTATTGCTGTAAACAGTTATACATACAGCCTGAAATGATTAAACAAATGTGAGAAGTGCAAACTGCTCCCCCTTTTTTATCAGTCAGGAGGTAGAGGGGGAGCCAAATATGTAATGCTGTGTTAAATGGGTGGGAGGAGCAGAGTGTATAAGGCTGTGTTATATGGACGTGTTATATCTGGTAGCTAAAGAGTAATTGCCCAGATCCATCACAAAGAGCTATCACTGGGAGAAAAGCGGAGAGGAGCTCTTATTACACAGCTCAGAGGGGAGTGAGAGGAGAATAATGAGAACACAGCCTGCCAGCAGTGAGCTCAGACAGCCAGTTTCAGTTTCACACAGCTCAGAGCTGAGCTGGCACAGAGAGTGCAGGCAGTCAATCACCACACAGGGCTAAATACCAGACATGGACTGAACCAAATATCAGGCAGCCAATCACAACAAAGGGAGAGTGGCCTAACCCTAGGCTTCAGATTTAGCGCTAGACACTCACAGATTAGTTCATAACTGCGATACTAAATGATTTAGGTAATACAAACCAATTGCAAAAGTGCTTATTTTTACTGTCCTCATCATTACAGTTATGATGTTGGTGGGAAGAAAACCCCTTTAAGGATAATGAACAGCAAAGGAAAACTATTACTATGGCTATGCAGCAAAATATTACTGTAGAAGACAAATGACACAAGAGTTCTGAAGCTTTTAGTACTACATCCCAGAAACATGTCCTTATTTAATAACACTTTACTTTTATATCTGTGAAAAATTTTGCCATAATTAGCCTTATGTGTCAAAGTTGTTGAAGTCATGAAGTCTAAATATTTTTATGTTCTGCTAATGTTTTTAAGTAGATCCATAATACAAAATTATGTAATACTAGTTACAATATCAATGCCTTAATGTAACACAACATAACATTTGACAACAATGCTAATTCTAAGAATTAAACAGGGAACAAGGAAGTCAAATAGTACAAAATAAAATTGTCAATGTATCACTTTCATAAAGTGTCTGGTCTAAATTACACAGACAATAATATTATATTTTAAACCCTTAATGACTGACCACTGACTTTTGACGGCAGGTGGATGGTGTTCTCTGTTGGCAGCGACACTAAGGATGTCTGTCACTGCCTACAGACGGGGTTTGCGGCTCCTAGCGCTGAAGCTGCACTAGGAACAGTTCTGTAGTCAACAGCTCCATTCCTAGAGCAGTCTCTGTGAATGGCAGAGACCAAAGAAGACATTTGATCCCTGCCATTTAACGCTTTGATTGCCATAATCCATGATTAGGGGCCAATCAAATAGAATGGATACCATAAATACAAAAAATACGCGCAGGCGAAACTCACGTTGGGGTGTTTGGTTCATTCTAATCTGCTGATCTTTGGTGATGTATAAAACTGATGTTTTTGTAGTTATTTATGTGATGTTTTTGGTATTATTATCACATATATGATGTATAGCATTATGTTTTAGTGGGATTAGTTGGGTATTTTTTAATTGGGTGTGATTTTGTCTGTTACTGATATATTTTTTAATTGTTATAATATGATTTAATAAAGCATTGTTTTTACATTTCTATATTACTGTATTGGATACAATTCCTTTTGGTATTTTTTGTATTTATGGTATCTATTCTATTTGATTGGCCCTTGTATTTATAGGTTTTGCTAATAGATTATTTAGTTTAAAAAAAAAGTCTGCAAAAGTTATCCCTTAATGGGATTAAAAATAATAATAATAAAAAGTGTGGAGAAAAATAAATAATAAAACAAAAATAAACATTCATTAAAAAATTATTGTGGTGCATACATAGCACACAAAAAATACACATTTTAAGTGTCTACATGACTGTAATAACCGGTAAAACTAATCTAACAGGTTATTTAGTGTAAAAATGTGAATAGTGTAAGAAATAATTTCAAAAAGCAAATGCAGGATTACACTTTATGTTTACTCTGCAAAAAAAATTATTTTAAATTACGCAGTAATTTATAAATGTAAATTCAAACTGTGCCCCCAAAAATTACAACTCCCATATCAAATAAGTCCTCATACAACTATGTCATTGAAAAAATAAAAAATAAAGTTTTGAATGTTGAAACACAGGGAAGCAAACATTTAAAAAATGAGCTGGTTATTAAGACCTTGTTGCATGGAATCTGTGTACAGTCGTTTCACATATTTGAACATGATAATTAAATTGCCCCAGACCTTCTCCTTTTCAAGTTGAATAACCCCAAGTTTGATAGCTTATCTTGATGCTGCCAATAGGTTTTTCAAAACCGCAGTTTTTTAAAAAAAAAAAACATTTAGAGCATGTTCAATAATCCACCGTATTTTAGGTTGAAAACCGCGTCCCAAACCTTTGTATTTTGGATCAGCAGCATCTAAGACCTTGGAAAGATGAATGGGACTCATTTTTTTACTGTAAATCCAGTGGAAAAAACAACCTAAAATCCATATTGAAAACTGAGTCAAAATATTTGTCACACAAGGTGGTTTTAGAATTCTGAATCTGACAAGTATTTTTGCATTTGTTGCATGAACATACCCTAAGACACTCTTTAATTAGCAACATTTAATTAACACTGCAACACAAACCCAGATGAACTTAACAATGTCCATCATAATAATAGGATACAACTTGTTCCAAATGTAACTATACACTCAGCATTTAAATTGCAACACCAGGGAGGACAAGCCACAAGGTTATGCAAGTCGAGGAAGTAGCAGGTATTGCTAAGATCTGCAAATGATCACATTTTCAGGCACCTGGCTTCATGTCACCCTATGGGCGACATGTATGAAGGAAGGTGCTTCGAAGTGAATTGTCGAGTCTCGTTTTCAGTGTATAATGCACCTGATGTATGAAAGTGGTTTTTGTGCATTCAGAAATGGTGTGTAAAGTTTGACACGCTTCGCCTATGTGTTAGGCGCATTACGGAACTTAGGCGCATAAGTAATATGCCTAACATGTATGAAGGCTATCGATAGGATGAAAATAAAATAAAAGTCATTAGAATAGCATGTCAGTGAATAGAAACTATGGTACTGATCCTGCTTGGAGAACCACAGGTCCCAGCAATACCTGTGCTGTGCTGGCTCTTGCTGTATGTACAATAAAGGGTGAGAGCAGCAAAAAAACTTTACAAATTTAATGCAGCAAAAATGTAAAATATAAAAATCTGAACAACATCATCAGTGGGTTATTTAATGTAAAATTAGTTTAAAATTCTATGAATTTTAAATACATTTTATAAGAGATATTTCTATATTTTGTAGACATTACATATTTTTATATTAATTTATATGATCACATTTTTCATTAAATTTAAATAATTAAATTTTATAAAGTTTGATAATTATAATAAATTACTTTTTATTAACCCCTTACCGCTGGAGCCAGTTTTGGCCTCTCTGACAGAGCCCCATTTTTAAATCTGTCATGTGTCACTTTATGTGAGAATAACTTTTTGACACTTTAACCTATCCATGTGATTCAGAGATTGTTTTCTCGTGACACATTATACTTTAAGATAGTAAAAAATTTTGGTCCAAAAAATGCTTGTTTATTTGTGAAAAATATCAAAAAATCGTGAAAAATGTGAAAAATTTACCAATTTTAAAACTTCAAAAATTTCTGCATGTAAGACAGATAGTTATTCCACTCAAAATAGTTTATAACTAGCATCTACCATATGTCTGCTGTAGTTTGGCCTAATTTTTTAAATGTCTTTTTTTTTTACGACATTAGGGGGCTTAGAAATTTAGTAGTAATTTTCAAATTTTCAACAAAATTTGCAAGACACATTTTTTAGGGACCAGTCCAGTTCTAACATGACTTTGATTGACCTGTATGTTAGATACCCCCATAACCTCATCTAAGAAACTCACCCCATAAATATTCAAAAACCGATTTGGGAATTTATTAACCCAATATTTTGTTTCACAGAATTTAAAGAAAAGGGGGAAGTAATTTTTAAAAAAAATTTTATTTTTTTTTTGCAGATTTTAAATTTTTTTAAGCATTATTCCCAAAAATACGGTAAATGTGATCAGGAAATAAAATTTAAATATTGATTCCCCGTTCTGCCGTTTTCAGAGATACCAATTGGCCCTAGTGCATTATTTGGCTCAACCCCAACCCCAAATGGGAGGAGCCCCTCTGACTCTGGGTCCATTTTCATTTAAAATTTTTAATTAGGGGCCATTTCAGTTTTGCAGACCCCAAGTGAAAAAATAATAACCCCCCCAAAAAAAACCCCAAATTAAAACTACACCCCAAGGAATATATCCGGGGGTTAGTAGCATATCGCCCCACGGTTGTCACAAAAAATTTAGCGTTAGGCTGAAAAATTTAAAAAACATTTTTTTTTTCCATAATCTGAAATTTTAGCTGAAAATTTAAAATTTTTACAAGGCATCCGGGTAAAAAAAACACCCAAAACTTTTTTAGCAATTTTTTTTCCCAAAGTTGGGCAATACCCTACATGGGGGTTAAACGCTTTTGGGGCGCATGGCAGGCAAAAAAGGGGGGGAGGTTACTTGGATTTTAAAATGCAGATTTTTGGTGGGCCATGTCGCATTTAAAACCCCCCCAAAAAAACCAAACAGGAAACCCTTCCAGAAGTCACCCCTTTTGGGATTCAGAACGCCCATAATCCACTAGGGGTGAAATTTGTACATTTTGGGTGCACGGGTTTCCAAAGTTTTTTTTTTTTTTGAGGCTAAAAAAAGGGAAAACGCAGTCCCTATTTTTTTTTGGGCTTAAATTTTACAGCGTTCACCGGCAGTATCAAGACAGAATACTTTACAGGGGGCGTACAATTTGAATGATAAAAATTTTAAAATATAGTTTTTTTTGTTTTATTACTTTTTACAAAATAAAAAAGGTCTATAAAAAAATTGCTTTTTTATGTTTTCCGTTCTGAAAGCCCATAAACGTTTTCATTTTTTCTGTATACGGAACTTTTTTATGGCTTGTTTTTTTGTGAGATTTGACTTTTTTTATTAGTACCAAATTATGGGGGGCATATCCCTTTTGACACTTTTTATTAAGGTTTTTTGTGAGGCATTTTGAAACAAAATACAGCATTCCGGGTAGTGTTTTTTATTTTTATTTTTAAAAATGCGTCACCGTGCAGTATAGCGACAACTAATTATTAGCAGGTCGAAATTTTTACAGCGTACCCAATTTTGTTTTTTTTTTTATGTTTTCTGCTTTTACCAAAAAAAAAACACTTTTTTAAAAAAGGAAAAACGTTTTTGCATCGCCATAGTCTAGACCATAACTTTTTTTTTTTTTTCTGGTAGGGGCTTGTAGGGGGCTTGATTTTTGCGGATGATTTACTTTTTTATTGGTATCTTTTTTGGGGGGGACCAGCCCTTTTTTGATCATTTTTAAAATCCTTTTTTGGAAAGGCAGGGGAAGAAAATACTAATCCCCTAGTAGTGAAATTTTTATTTTTTTTTTTTCACAGCACTCCCCCCGGGAATCCATGACCATTTACCTTTACTCTCGGGGTCGATACGATTACGGCGATACCCTTTTTTAAATTTTTTTTTTAAATTTTGGGAAGCACTTTAAAAAAAAAAAAGTGTTTTTATTGTGTTAAAAAAATTTTTTTATCACGCTTTTTTTTCTGAAGCCCTAACTTTTTTTTTTTTCCGTATAAAGAACGTTTAAACTTTTTTTTTGCGGGATGAACGACGTTTTAATTGGTACAACTTTCATTTATATGAGTTTTTGATCGTTTTTTTATTCCATTTAATTTTGGCTGCGGGATGCACAAAAATCGCAATTCGTGACTGTTTTTTTTTTTTGTTTTTTACGGGGTTCACCAACGGGTTAATTAAAAACAGATTTTTGGGTGGATTGTTACGCACGTGGCGATACCCAAATATGGGGACTTATTTATTTTTTACTTTTTTGGGCGATTTGGCTTTTAAAGGGGGAAAAGGGGAGTGTATGTGTTTATTAAATTTTTGTTTTTTTGTGTTTTCTTTTTTTTTTTTTTTTTTAAAATTTTTACATTTTTTTAAAAATTTCCCCCCCGTGAGGATTTTAAATCAAATCCCCACGGGAAAAGCATCATTAGATTGCTGTTTGAAAGGCGATCTGTGCACAGCGTTCTGCTGGATAGGGCCCAGGTGGGCATGGGGCCCCCATTTTTGGGCATGGTGAATCACCAACTACCCGATGCATTTAACACACCGGGACTGGGAGGAACGGAGACGGCATCTGTCCGCTTCCTCGCAATCTAGGCAGAGGGAGCTCACCCCCCCTCCTGCGCCCTATTTTCGCGGCCATGAAACTGCGGGAATGATGTTTTTTCACCCCGCCCCGGACTCACTCCGGCCGGGGGTGATGGGGCATGAAGCCAGCGGTAATTTAACGCGTTCCATGCCGCGATCCGGCCGGCTCCCCGCAAGCCCGGCGAACGCCAGGCTATCATACGTCCATTTCGGAAGTCACTTCCCGCTAGGGGTTTTCATACGCCCAATGTTGGGGAAGGGGTTTTAAAGGTGAAAGATGAGAAATATTGGACTTTTTCCCCTACAGCAAATTTTTTCTTCACTTTAACGCCTCAGCTCAGTAGACCCATTTTAAAAAGGTCTGCCTTTGGGGCATAATGCCCTAGTTTTCCCAACCACATTTATATATGTGCCCAAACTTATGAATTGCGCGAACTCTCCAAACGCCACCAAAACGCCCCCAGAACACCCCTTCATGTTGGGCACATTTCAAAGTGTCGAGTCTTACGAACAATGCGCCTCACACATAGGTTAGGCACATTAGACATTGCAGCTGGCTCAGTTAGTTGCATTGTATGCCAGAAAAAGGGTGGAAAACCCTTTTATACATGTCGCCCTATGGTCTATTAACACTCAGCACTGTTCAACTTGCAGTCCTGGGTTTTTGGGGAGAACAAAATGAAATGGGTGACAGCAAATGTGCAAGGGGGCCAAACCTGCCCAACAATCATCTTTTTTGGAAAAAGGTGTATAATTTTTTTAAACTTACTTCAAGAAAAAACATATTTGGGCTGCACATCCCAAAAAAATTTTAAAAAAAAAAGACATAGGTGCACACATAGGGTGGCAGTAACAAACTTTTGGAAAAAATTTCTGCTTTACTTCTCTTACACGTGGCACTGTGTGTATCCCACATCCAGCCAAACCTTCCCTATGTTTTTCCAATAAACCCCCAAACTTTTTTTTCTAATTTTTATCTTTTTTTAATTATTAACAGCTTAAAGGGTGATTAAGGGATAAGGCATGGATTTGGGATAGGAAGAATTATGGGGTAAAATACAAACAATGCAAAAAACACAAAAGTCAGTGATCAGCATGACAATGACATTTATATAAAACCCCTTAGTACGGGGACACATGGAAAGAAACTTGGCTGCCTAAACATGTGACACAGGGGATAGACAATACATGAGGTCCCCCCATAATAACAAACACTCTAACTATTAACTTTTTTTATAATACACTAACATCAAAGCATACTTCAAACACTTTACCACCCTATCTACATTGGGGAAAAAAAGATTAAGATGAGTGGCACAGGAAGCAGTAGTGTGACTGACCCCAAAGATTCTGCTCTAAAAGGGTCTTCTTCTTTCCCACCATGCCCCTTCCCCCGTGACATCTTTCCCTCCCAGAATTCTCTGCATTTTAAAGGGGTGGATCTGAAAACACTTAATAAACACTGTACAACTTTGGCCAGCGGTTGGCACTTTTTACAAACAAAAATTGCATATTTGGCTATCTGGCAATTTTTCTTTCAACCCTGCTAACAGAACCTCCCCCCCCTAAACATCAACTTGTCCCCCCCCACTGGGCTTTTTTGGGAAAAAACAACAAAAGATTTCGCGACGGGCCCAAAATTTAGTTTGCTCCTCCATAAATTTCCACTTTGGCTTCTTAAAGAGGGCCCTAAATTTTTCTGACACCCCCATTTTGGTTCCGATAATTGGGTCGAGTTTTCCCTCAAATACGGGTCTTTAAAACAGGTCCCCTTTTTGTTCAGGTTTTTCCTATTTTTTTGCATAACATTCACTTTTTAAGAGGGTGAAATTTTCAAGTTTTTGGGATTTTTTCCAAAGGGGGGGAACTTTGAAACATGTTTTAGTGGATCCCAAACCCCTTTGCGGGATTTTTGTGCCCCCGTAATGTCGAGGGGGTAATCTGAGCAGTGACTTAAAAAAAAGCGATAGCAGGGAAAGCGCTTAAGGTTGAAACCTGCTGAAACAAAGGGGATGGGGGGAGTGTTCAGTTGCCCACTGTACGTAAACAGATACTTAAAGGGCGGATTTTTTTCTTCACCCCTGCCCAAACCCAGTTTCAAACGGTCGGGTTTTGGGAAAGTAAAAAGACATTGAAGGGTTTTCAAAATGAAAACCCCTTAAACCATGTTGTGTCTTTCAGGGGTTTGGTGAAAACAAAATTCGGGTTTCTTGGCCCTGCGGGATTTTTTTTTTTATGCTGGGTACATAGTGCCACTGTTTGGGATTTTTTGGATCTCCGTTCCTCAGCACTCTTTTTCTGACATGGGAAAAAAAAAGCGTCGTTTTCTTTACAAAATGTATCCAAAACCACCTTGCTGTCTTGAAAAAACTAAATTTTCCTTGTTTTCCCAGTTCATTTTCCTGTTGTTATAATTCAGCCAACTCCACCCCAAGCACAGCAGCAAAAGATTTCCCAATCGGGAAAATTGGGGTGTTCACAGGGGGCCCCAAATTTTTTTTGGGTTTCAAAACAATCCTATATGACATTGGTTTTTGACATCTATATTTTTAAATATCCACTCTGCAATCGCTTTGACTAAAGGGCATAAACAGAAGATAAAAGTCTTTGTTTTTACTTCTGTAGTTTGGCACGGAAGCAAAACGGTCTGTCACAAAAAGGGCGGCCCAAAATTTTCCCAAGGACTTTTTCCAACTTCCCAAAGTCTTTTTTTCCTCCGGAAAAAAAAAGGGGGCCCTTCCCATCACCTGTGTCTTGATAAAGGGCTTTTAACCCCCCTTTTACCTTGGATAGGGGACGGGGAGCAACAAAACCCAGGGGGATCGATAAACTGTTTTTTGGCAACGGGACACCCTGCGGTAAAGGGGCTTTTCTTCCTTGTTGACTTAAAAGGGGGAAAGTTTTAAACTTTAATCCCGAGAAACCCCAAAGGGCCCCTTTGCATGGGAAAGGGAGTCACACCCCCTAGACCCAAAAGTCTTTTGGGTTTTTTCTGGGGGGTGGGGTTTTTTTTTTTTTTGGGTCTTTTGAGGGGGAAAAGGCCTCCATAAGTTCAGGGCTCCCGGGGAAAAGCAATCTTGTGCAACCCTAAAATTTTGGATAAGCCCCCCATTTTTTGACCCCTTTTTGAAAACGGATTGCTCCCCTTCGTTAGGGGGTTTTGGTTTTTCAAGCAATCATCAACATAGAAGCCCTTTTTCCCCAATAAGGGAATCTAGCATCCACCCTATTTTTTCTTCACCCTTTTCTGGCGAATGCCAACCATGGGATGGGACTGCGGGAAGGACTTTTCCCAAAAGATTGCACTCTAAATCGGGTCTCTATGAGGGCCTTTACGGGGGGTTGTTGTCAGGGAAAAAAACCCCAGAAGAACCCCCAAGAATTTCTGTGTTTTTTTAATTTGGGGGGGGAGGGGGGGTTTTAAAGCAGGGGAAAAACGTTGTAAAATAACCCCAAAAATTTGCCACAGCATCTCTGGGGAAACTAGAAGAAACCCTTCTAAAAAGTCTTTTTGTTGAGGTCGGGGCCTGACAGTAGACATCTTTAAAAAGGGGGAAGCCAACCCCTTAGCCCCTTTTCCACTTGGGGTCAAAAACACTTTTAAACGATCGGGTTTTTTTGGATAAAAACCCCGAATAGGGTTTAGGAAAACCAAACCCATTTCCTCAAGTTTTTGAAGCGGGTGCAATCCTGCATGGGGTTTCCCTAGAAATCTTCCCCATAAAAAGGCAAAAAGAATTGTTTTTGTCTCTATGACCTCTGGATTTTTCTGTCTAGAGAGAAAAATTTCGCCCAAATTAAACACTTCTCTATTTTTGGTTTAAGGCGGGCCGGGGTTTAAAGGGCAAAGGTGCAATCCAACTTTTTGCCCCAAAACCTTTACTTTTTTTTCCCGACCCTTTTTAGCCCAAAAGGGAACAGCCTGTCTTCTAGGGACACGCTTAAACCCCCCTTTTGTCCCTTTTCTTGTTCTGTTGGAAAAATGTGCACCCTATTTTTCTTGCTTTCCCCTCCCCAACGTGGGCTTCACATGAAGGGCTGTGGAAAAGGGGAAGGTAGGGAATCTCTGTGTGGGAAAATCCTTTACCAGGAAACTACTTTTACAAGGTTTGGGAAAAGAGAAGACTCCCTTTTTCAAGTGTACTAGTACATACTGTTGACCCGAGGTCGGGTTTTGCTCCCCCCTAGACAGGGCTCTCCCATGATGCCCCTCCCAGGGCTAGTCCTGGGCTTAGGGGGGGATTTTGAGGAAACCAAATTTAAACGCCTCTAGCCTTTTTGGGGCTCGTATAAATCTCTCCCAAAGGGGTAATACAATCGGTGCCTCTGGGGCCAAAATCTGGGATGAAGGGACTTTAAAAATTCAAATTTGGGGGGAAATGCAGGCTACATCCTGTAGGGGTTTTCTGACCTGTTTTCGGGAATCTGATTCCCTCCAGTATGGGTTGGCAGGGGACAAACGGTTTTTGGGCCCTCCATGGGCTTAACTTTTTTAACCCGGGGGGGGGGCCTTTCCCCCCTCCCCCGCCGTCTCGACAGTACCTCACCTTTCCCCTTTAAGGGGAAAAGGAGAGCGGCCCCTTTTATGCCAAAGTGTCAAAAAAGGTGGGCCTTTGCTAAGACCTGTTTTCTCTGATCTCAAAAAATTGCATATATCCCTTTATTTCCTTTTTTCTGTGGCCTTTCTGCAAAAGACTCTGACAGGCAAAATTTTTTGAAAACCCAAACCCTTTCCCCCTACAATCCCTTGCCTATCCCCGAAAACTAAGGTGACTATCTTGGGTTTTCTTTTTACGTCGGTGTCTGTCTGCCCTTTTAACACACCTTCAGCCTGTGATGGGGCCTGTTAGGGGGGGGTCAAGGGTGTAAAAGTGTGTTGTGTTCTGTGCTGCCCCCATTCGTTTCATTTTTCACACTGGGCCCCGCCCCTTTCCCGGGGGAAATGGTTTATTTTGTTTTGGGGAGCAAACCCGAACAAATTTTTTCTCCCTTTAGAAACTCTTGGGGGTCCCCCTAGAGGCTTTTCCCCGAAAACCTGGGGATTTTAGAGAGGAAAGCGGGTTTTTTTGTTTTAGGGACAATGTTTTTCTGAGGTCCATAGGGGGTTTTTCTTCTTGGGGGGACTTAGAAAGGCCCTGTAAGGGGAAAAACCCGAGAATAACATTAGTTTGGGGGACGCCACTGATTTTTTTATGAGGGTTTTACATCAGGGGCCACTTTTAAAAAGACATAAAAAAATCAAAACTGGGATCATTTCCCGATTTTTTGCCCCGTTTTAGTAACAAAATCTACAAACACTTTGAAAGGAGGAAAAAGTAACCTTTTGGGGTCTTTTTTTTAAAGAGAACCCCTGCATAATCCATTTTTTCCTGCAAGTTATTTAAAAAACTTTTGGGACAATTGGATTAACACCCCTGGCGGTGGGCTAGGAAACCCAAACCCCCCTAAATCCACCTTGGGACCTGAGCAAAACCGACCTCCATTAACAACCCTTGTTTGCTACTCTGGGGGAAAATAAGAGTCTCTTTTAAAAAAAGCCCCTCTACCCTTTTTAAGGGCCCAAACACCATCAATCTCTCCCCCACCACCTTAAGCCTATTACAGGGTTTTCTTTTTTAATGTTTCCCGAGTCTTTTAGCGTTTTTTCAAACCGCTCCAAGCCACTTTGCCAGAGGCTAATTCCTCGCTCAGAAAAGGTCTAAAACCCCGATGGCATTTTGAAAAGGGAAAGGGAAAAGGGCCCTGCTCGGAAAATCTCCCGGACGATCTTGAACTTTAAAAAGTCCCTTTGTAACCAGCTCCCTTTCGGGAAAGGGAAATTTTTGGGAAAATTCATGGGGCCTGGTTATTCTAACCCAGCTGGTGTCCATTGTCCCCGGGGGTTGTAAGGGGTATCACATACCTTTTAGGGGCTTCGGGTTAGGGAAAACTTATAATACCGTTCTGAACAAAGGGGGTCCCCTTTTAAAGGGGACAAGGCCGTATCTTTTTTCAGCAGAATTTGGGGGTTTTATTGTTTTCGGGTTTTTGCACACCTTCCTCTTGAGGGAAATGTGGTTTCCCCGGGAAAGGGTTCTTGGTAAACGTGTAGGGGTGGTTGAGAAGTTGGGGGATGGGTTTTTTCTGTTCTGGGGTCTGTTTTTCGTATTCTAACCCTTGCTGTTTCCTGGGTGCCTCCTAATCCGATTTCCCAAATACGCTGCGCGGTTTGCTCAGATGCGGAGGGTTCCCCAGCTTCCAGGAACTCTGCAAGGGCCCTTTTCGGGTGCTGTTTCTTTGTCTGCGGCAAGTCTTTCCAGAGACCTTCCCAGTCCCTGCTCTTTTGTTTTTTTAATTGCATTTCTTGCCTGCAAAGGATGATTTTATTTTTTTTGGGGGTTCGGCTTCACACAGCGAGGGGCAGCCATTTCCTTTATTGAAACTTTCTAAGCCTTGCATAACCTTGTCTTGAGTAAAAGCTTGGCTAAACAACATTGGAATCGGGGTTGGGGGACTGCAAAAAGGATAGGGGCGAAATCATTTTATTTTGGATTTCCTGCACCTTTTTCCCCAAGGGGTTTTAGTTTTTACTCTCCTTGCGACAATATGGCGGCCCCCTACAATAGTCTTGTGTAAAACTATGTGAGCGAAAGGCGGGTCCGTATTTTCCCATTTCCCAAAAACGTTGTGACTACAGCTTTTTTAAAATGTTCGGGCTTCTTTTCCCCTTTGGGCACTGTGTGTAAACCGACATCCAAGGGCCCAAAACCCTTTTCCCCATTTTCCAATAAATCCAGGGGCTTAAAAAATTGAGCACATGGGAAAGACCCAAACATAGGTTAAACCCGGGTAATAAATGCACTCAAAAATTTAAAATTTTTTTTTAAAACACTAACATCAAAGCATACTGACAAACACTTACCAGCTATGCTAACCCTTGGGGAAAAAAGATTTAAAATATGTTTCCAGAGAGCAGTGGAGTTTTGACGACTCTGTCCAGAATTCCTTGCTCTGAAAAAAGGGTCTTCTTCTTCCCCCATTCTCTTCACCCGGGCATCATTCTCCCAAAATTTTCTGCAGTCTTAAGGGGGATCGTAACACATATAAAAAACCCGTACAACTTTGGCCCCGCCCATGGGACTATTAAAAACAAGTATTGCATACTGGTATCTGGGAATATTCTTTTAACCCCAAAACAGAACCTCACTTAGAATACATTTAAAATTTTTGGGTTTTTAATTCACAATTTTTTTAAAAAAAACTGTTTAAGCCCACCTCCAATCAGCAAGGTGACCTCTAAAGGGGGGAACCTATTTTGGGGTTTCTACCTTTTATTTTTGGGGGGGTATCAACCTTTCCAAAATTTCCGAAGAGAAGATTCCACTACAAAACTAAATCCCGCATTGATTTAAAAACCTATGTAGGGGGGGTAGAAGGGATAAAAACCCCAAAAAGGGGGAGCCACTGCCCATACAAACCCCCTTTTTAGAAAACAATATTGGGCTGCACTCCACAAAATGTGGAGGTCTGAATAGCCTAGAAAAAGGTAACAATAAAGTAGGGGTTTCCCCCCTGGGATTTGAATCACCTTGCTGAAGGGGAAAGGGGGCTTGAACAGTTTTGAATTAAAAAAGTGAACTAAGAACTTTTAAAAAAAATTTTCAGGGAAATTTTAAGTTCAGGAAAAGCTTTTTTCCCCAAAAAATTCCCATTTCTTTTTTATATTTTTTTAGTGCCAATGTGCTGCTGAAATTGGGTTGTGTTTTTTCTTCCCAATGAACCTTTGGGTGCCCATCCCAACCTAAGGGGAGCAAACAGTGTCCCAAAACAAAACCAAACAATGGGTTTTCACCTGGGGGAAAATAAAAGTTTAAAACAAAAGGGGTTCATTGACCTTAACCAAAGGGCCAATCAAAATATAAAAAGGTGCATAAGGGTGGCAATGAAGGTGGAATCGAGGTCTAATTTTTCTTTTGAAAAAACCAAAATTTTGTCTTGAATGCAATGAAACTGGAGATTAAGCAATGACCATGGAACCCAAAAGCCATGAATTTGGGCCTTTCCCCCCAAAGGAAAAATCCCCACTAATCCTTATTTCTTTAGGTGAATTTAATTTTGGGAGCCAGAAACCAACTAGTCTTCATTTCCCGGAAAAAGAACCCCGGTTTAGCATTATACTGATTTGGGGATATATGTAAACAAAGAACGTGCAAAGCACTTGGGGGAAAGGGGTAATTTACTTCCCAACTTCAAAAATACAAAACATTTATTTTACAATACAATCAAAATAAATTAAGCCAAAACAAACAATTTTTTACCATTTCATAACATGTACCACAAATTACAAGGGCCCAAAGAACATGGGGTTTTAACGTTTTTTTAACTTCCGGGGAGGGCCATAAAATTGCTTCTTTTTGGTAACATAAGCTAATCAGAAAACATTATAACAATCTGCAGAGAAATACAGGGGAAAGAAACCAAGGAATTAAGAAAAGTAATACAGTACATATTGTGAGCAAATACTGCAAGTACGGATGTAACTGCTCATTTAGAACAAATGTCATCTGCAGCAGTCCCAAATGTAACTGTTTCGGGTGTTCCCTGCGACCCCCTCCGTGTCGGGTCGGCAGGCACACCCGCAACGGCCGCAGCAACTACCTCCTGCTGCGGCCGGTGCCTGCGGGCCCGATGCCCGGCCGCGGACTCCCCCACCGGCGTGTCCACGGGTTACACTTGACCCGTCCACGCTCCTGGTCCCCGTCCTGGCGCGCCGCCTCCTGCAGCGGTGTGCCGGGTGCGCGCGCGCCCTCTAGTGGCCGCGCGCGCGGCACAGCCGGGAAATTAAAGGGACAGTGGCGCCGGTGAGATTGGTTTTCACAAACCGGGCACGGTCCCTATATTTTAGCCTTCCTCTTCCCCCAGCACCATGCCGAATCGATAGTGCCCTTGAGCCTGAGAGGAAGGCGTTCCTAAGTGCTTGTTCCGTTACTTGTAACCGTACCTTCTGCCTCCTTCCCTGACCACGAACCTTTGCCGCTGTCCTGACCATCTGCCTGTCCCTGACTACGAGCCGTGCTTCACGATTTTGTACCACGCAACACCTCGCTGCCACCTAGGCAAGCAAGTCACTCAGGGGTAGCGACCTGGTAAGCAATCCGCCCGCAGCAAGTCCATCCCCTTTGGCGCGGGCTCTGGATAAACCGACCTACTTAGAATCCGTTCCCCTGGCGTGTCTTACATCATCGCTTGTGGTGTTCCAGTGGATCCACTTACCACTTCCGTAACAGTTTCCGATCGTCCATGGATTTCCCGCCAAGGTGCCTCACCCACCGAGCGTCTCTGACCTCACGACCACCTGGGGCTCAGCAATCAAAGCAGATCGCGCAGCAAGCGCAACAGGCTGAACCGAACTGACTACTATGATGGCAGCAGCTCCTGGCCACTCAGCAGCAGCAAACGGCGCCGAGGCTCAAGCAGCAGCGTCGTGTTCGCGGTGACCTCCGCTGGCCCTAACTCCGCTGGTCCATGCAGACGGAATTTTTGAGGGGGACTCCAAGGCCTGCAGGGGTTTTCATCACCCATGGTTCTCTCCACGTGTGAACTTATGGCTGGTCGTTTCCGTCCGAGAAGTCCAAGGTGGGCCTTCGTGGTCAGTCTCCTATCCGAAAAGCCCTGGCCTGAGCGAACTCCACTTGTGGTACACGAGCGATCCAATCACCAAGCTATCTTGCGACAATTCTGCAGGGATTCCGCGGAGGTCTTCGAGGAGCCTGCCCGCGCCTTCGTCTGCTGTGAAACCGCTTTATTAAACCTACAGCAGGGAACGCCTCCGTTGGCGACTAACGCCGTGCAATTGTTCGCCCTTACGCCTCTGAATTGGCGAGGAATGATGCTGGCGTTGTGCGCCACGTTCAAGAATGCCTTTCCGGTCCAGATCAAGGATGCCCTCGCCCACCGGACTCTCCCGACTACCATTAAGTGAGCTCATCCATCTGGCCTAACCCGGAAACATTGACATCCATTCTCGGAGAGACGAGAGCTCCGCCAAGTAACGCGAGCCAGCTCAAACACGTCGGCTACCACCCCGTCTTGCGCAGTATTTTCAGCGTCCTCCGCTGCCTCCCACCATCCCTAGCCAGCCTTGGAAGAGGGCCATGCAAGTGGACAGTACCCGACCCTGTCTCCGCAAGAGCTTGCCCACCGGCGTGAGGAGAAGGTTGTGTCTCTACTATCTGCGGCAGTCCCGCGACAACTTCCGTAGGGGTTGCCCACTCTCGACAACGCCCTGGAAACGCACGCTATCCTAGATTCGTTGTTAGAGGCGTCCCTAGGTGTGAGTAATTAATCCCCTCTCCACGGCTCATGTTGCCAGCTCCTGGATTGACGTCCAATTGCCGGAATCTTCGTTCCGATTGTTCGGCCTTCCCTTGGATTCCGGATCTGGCGGGGATCTTTATGGATGCTTCTTATGGTGACCAAGTGATCGTCTCTCGGTGGTCCTCCTAGACCAACCCTTGTTCATTCACCTCCGTCCAGTGGTGAGAACTATTATGCACTACCATCCACTACCGGACCTGAACCAGTGTCCTACAAAATAGATCCTGCACAGGGAACAGTGATCACGTTCTTCGTGATACCACCGTTCCTTCTCGGTTTTGGTGCTGTTCTACTGGGCTTACCTTGGCCTACAGGCGTCACGCCCCTATGCTGGATTGGAAGACGTGGTGAAGTTCTGCGGTTGGGTGCCCGGACTGCCAGTCCCTACGTTGTCTTTCCGGCACCCCGGCCGTGTGCGCCCCAGTCCTTCCACAGTCCTCTCTCAAGCCACTACCCCCTGGATTAGCCGCTACCTTATCAGGACTTCCAAGAGTTTTTTTCCGAGAGCAATCTGAGACACTCCTCCTCATCGCCCATATGATAGCCCCCATAACCTGCTACCCCGGGACCAAGTCCTCTCCCGGGTAGGGTCTACCCGCTCTCCCGTACCGAAAACATCGGGCAATTTCGGCCCTATGTATATAAAATCTACAAAAGGGTTCATCCGCAATCTACGTCTCCGGCGGGTGCCGGATTTTTTCGTTGTGGGAAGAAAGATGAACCCTGAGACCAGTGCATTGACTACCGTGGACTGAAATAATAACACCATCAAGAACCGGTACCTCTGCCTTAATACACGGAACTCTTTTGACTCGTCTCCGGGGGGCCAAGGTCTTTACAACTTGGACTTGCGGGGGCAAATAATCTCAATCCGATCGGGAAGACGACGAGTGAAGACGGCCTTCCAATACTCCGTGATGGGCACTTTGTGTAACTGGGGTAATATGGCCTCTTCGGCTTATGCAGACGCCCCGGCCGTCTTCCCAGGAATTTGTCAACGACATTTCAGAGACCGTCCTATATGCTGTGTAGTGGTCTACTTTGAATGACATCTGGTATTCTCACCCGATATGGGATCCCACCAGTTAACATTTGCGCCAGGTCCTGAGACGCCTGCGCGGGAACCATCAATATGCTAAACTGGAAAAGTGCCTGTTTCACCAGGTCCAGCCTCCCGTTTTCTTGGATACATAATCTCGTGATAACGGGTCTGCGGATGGACCCCGAGCCCACCAAATCTCACTGCCGTCCTACAGTGGCCCCGACCTGTTTGGCCTGCGGGCTATACAACGGTTATCCTCCTGGTTTTTTGCAAATTATCTAACCGTCAATTCATCCCGCACTTTTCAACGATGGTAGCACCATTGTGGCCCCTCACAAAGAAACATGCCACCCGAAACTGTGGACAGTCCGTCGCCGAGAAGCCCTTTCCAAGTAAAGGCAGCATTCGCCTCCGCACCGGTGTTATCCCGGCCAGGATACCGAGAAACACTTCTTTCTGGGGTAAGTGGAGCGCCTCTTCCGTAGGATCCGGACACTGCTCACCCCAAAAGGGGCCCACGGGCAAGACATCGTACCTGCGGGTTCTTTTCCCATGACCTTCTCACCAAGCGGAGAGAACTATAACATCGGGATCGGGAAACTTTTTACCATTAAGCATGCCCTATAAGTAAATGGCGCCCACTCGCTGGAGGGTGCTCTCTTTCCCCCGGGAAGTATCTTCACATGACCCACAAAAACCTCCTCTAATCTCCAACAGAACTACGCTGAATCCACGTCAAGCGAGATGGTCCCTGTTCTTTGCCCGTTTCAACTACATCATCCACGTCCACCGTCAGAAAAAAACCTCAAGGCCGATGCGTCTTTCCCCGTTTCCGATTTAGTGGTGGAGGAAGAGGCGCCCCTCAACATATTGTACCCCCCCGGAACGTCTTGATGTCTGTGGCACCCCGCTAACCTCCAAGGGGTACCCCTCCGGAAGACGTATGTTGCGCCCTGCGCTCGCGGTTGAGGGTCCGGAAATGGTTCACCTTGTTCCCCGCAAGCCGGGCACCCTGGGGTTCGAAGTCCTTGTTCTTGATTGTTCCCGGTCTACTGGTGGCCTGGTCTCGTGTAACGATGTTAAGGATTTATGTGGGGCCTGGCACCACCTGTGCCCGCAATAAGTCACCTCGCCAAAGACCTGCGGTCTACTCCAACCTCTGCCCCGGTGCCTAGCTGTCCTTGGAGCCATATAGCCATGACTTCTATTAAATGACTGTACCGCCCTCTGAGGGTAATACGGGTCTTTTGGTAAGTACACTACCGTTTTCCAAGATGGCTCATGTTGTTTCCCTTGGCCGGCCTTCCTTCTGCGCCTCGGCTCGACAATATTTTTTTTGAACAAATTTTCCTTCTGCATGGGCTCCCCTAAAACATAGTCTCGTACCGGGGAGTCCAGATCGTCTCGAGATTTTTGCGAGGCCTCTGCTCGCTACTGCAAGTGGAACTGGACTTCTCCTCTTGCGTACCACCACAATCCAATGTGCCAAGTGGAGAGGGTGAATCAGGTCCTAGGTACTCTATCTCCGCCACTTCACTTCTGCCAAACAAGAATGTTTTGGTCCAGTCTACTACTTGGCGAATTTTCCTTCTATAAATTCCCTTGGACTCTGATACCGCTGTGGGCATCCCCCCCTTCGTCCCATTGTACTTTGTCGGCATCCCCCCCCCACCCCTTCCTCTGCCCACTGCCATCACTCCGATGTCCGCTGCTGGGGACAGTCCTGGTCCGACCTAAGCCACTGTCTGGAGGGAGACGCGCCAGTCCCTGCTATCAGGCCTCGGCCCTTATGAAGACCCAAGCGGGACAAAAAAAAAGAAGACCCCCCCCAACAGTCCTTTGTCCCGGGTGATAAGGTTGTGCTGTCTGCCAAGTATATACCGTGTGAAGGTCCCCAGCTACAAGCAGGGTCCCCGTTTTTTTAGTCCCTTTGAAGTCTGAGGCGCAATTAATCCTGTGGTCTGTGGCCTACAAGCGTCCCGGGCTCCCTCCGACCATTGCGCATCCCAAACTCCCTTCCAGTTCCATGTCTCCCCTACTGAAGCCCGACACCCTTAACCGCTTCTCTCGGTCACGTGGTTCCCCCGTCTCCCGTAGCTGATTCCACCAATATTTTTGCCGACAAAGAGAATTTTGCCACTAAAGAGGGTTCGGGAAGACGATAGTTTTTTGGTGGACTGGAAGGGGTTTGGGGCCCTGAGGAAAGTGTCGTGGGATGCCGGAGGAGAACATCCTGGATAGTGGCCTCATTGTCTAATTTATGCAGGCCAGAAAGAGGGGAGGCCTAATAAGTGGGTGGGGAGTACTGTTCGGGTGTCCCTGCGACCCCTCGTGTCGGGTCCGCAGGCACACCGCAACGCCAGCAGCACCTCCTGCTGCGGCCTGGCCCGTCCCGATTCCCGGGAGCCGCGGACTCCCGGCGTGGTCCACGGGTACACTTAACCACACCCTCCACAAGCTCCTGGTCCCGTCCTGGCGAGGCTGCATCCACTGCATGGCCGGCCGGTTGCCGCGCGCCCTCTAGTGCGCGCGCGGCAGGCAACTTGCCGGGAAATTTAAAGGGTACAGTGGCGCCGTGATGGTTTTCCAACCGGGCACGGGTCCCTATTTTAGGCCCTCCTCTTCCCCCCCAGCGACCTTTCCGAATCGATAGTGCCATTGTGCCTGAGAGGAAGCGATCCTAAGTGGTCTTGTTCCGTTACTGTTGTACCGTACCCTTTTCGCCTCCGTCCCATGACCACGAAGCTTATGCCGCCTGTCCCTGACCGTTCCTGCCTGTCCCCGACCTACGAGCCCTGCTTCGGCACGATTTTGTACTCACGCAACACCCCCCCTCTACGGCCTGCCACCCTGCAACAAGTCACGTCAGGGTAGCGACCTGGTAGCAATCCGCCGCAGCAAGTCCATCCCGCTTTGCGGTGGGCTTTCTGGTGAAAGACCGGACCTACTTAGACTTCCGTTCCCCAGGCGTGGCTTTACATCAATCGCATGTGGTGGTCCAGTGATCCACTACCACATCCGTAACAGAAACCAAGATCTATCTGCCATTTTGGGGTAATTTAGAAGATCCCAGATGAAGAATAACCTAGTTAGTTCGACCCCCAGAGAGGTCGATATACAATGGGGGCCCTTGAACCAAAAAAACTTTGTGACCTCCTGCAATAACAAAAAAAAAAATTAAAACTAATAAATCAACTCTGTTGTTTCACTTAGCCTATATGATTAAAACAATTGATTTTAAAGATCCAGTACATTTCCTGGATCATTTCAGACGGTTATGTAAACCAGGGGATAAAGTCAATGGGAGTAATAGCGACTATTTAAATATTTGTTACGATATTCGTACAGTTTTTAGACACACTATTTACTTTTCCCTTTTTGAGCAGGCACAATTCCATATAGCTGACATGTAAAGGTCAAGTCGTGTGACCAACAATTGTTCAAAAGAAAAGTAAAATTGAATTTAAAGAGTTTTAATTAAATTTAATCTAAAATCTGAGAATCAATTGATAATTCTTTGAATTTAAATTTTACTTTTTTTTTTCATAAAATGAGTACCCCGTTTCTAGATTTTTTTTATATGCTGAGATGGATAAAATGCAAACTGCATTATACAGAAAGTCAAATTCAGGAAATAATTTGCAGCAAACAGATGCCATCCTAAGCACACAGAAACTGCAATCCGACGGGGAATATACAAGCCGGGCAGGCCTTTCTGAAATAAGGATTACATAAGAGGAATGAAAAAATATTGATAGTAATTACAGCAGGGTAAATCCCAAAAAGGGTTTTAAATAAAGCTGCTGAAGAATTAAGAGAAAACCAAGATTCATACCTGATTGAAAAGAATAGTCTCCCTTTTAAACGGAAAAAATTTTCAGTAGTTTTTTTCTATACCCTAAAATAGGACATTCAAAAAAAATTTAAACCCCGATGCAATATGGGTGCCTATCAGAATAAAACCCAAAAAGTTTGAAAAAAAAAATACAATTAGAAAAATCTACAGATTTTTTTTAACTGTGATAGTAACCATGTCATTTATGCAAACTTTTGTACTATGTGCAATAAATATTATAAGGCTGCAAAATTAGATAAAAAATGAAAAAAGACGGATTCCCGAACACTAAATGGCATTAGTAAAAATTAAATTGAAACCTCTGGGGCCCCCTAAGCCCTTTTTTGAAAACACAATGGCGAATTTTTAGTGCTGCGGTTCTTGGAGTTGGTTTGTAACCTAGAAGCTCGGAATGGGAATATGCTGTCCGCCAGAGAGAGGCCTATTGGGGTTTTTGGGGCGGACACCAAAATGCTCAAGACTTCAATTACAGAAATTTTTCTTTTGTATTTCTTTTTAAAAGTTCTTTTTGACACGGCCCTTGTTTATGTATGTTTAAGTAAGCCTGGTTTTACCCAATATGGTATTTTTCAATATTGCATATTTTAAACCTTTACAAGCTTTATTCGGATTTAGTATTGGGGTTGGGTTTTAAGAGCAAATACAGATGCTTGCATGCTACTCACATTTTATCGTTTTACCAGTTTTTTAAAAAAGGAATTAATTTTAAGAACCGGGATTTTTCAAACGTATCATTTCAAATTTTTTTGAATATAGTATGACCTACAGGGGGTGGCAGAAAATCAAAATGAATTTTAGGACATAACTTAAAATTTTTTATACTTGCACATATAAATTTTATATTTATTACTATGACCTAAAAATTACTGTTTAATGATCTTTTATTTCAACATCTTTAATAAAAGGGGTTTTTCATTACAAAGATTTCTTTCAATGGACAGTAAAAGAAAAACTTTTTCTAAATAATGCTCAAACGAAATTTAATTTTTGTGATAATAAGTTAATTAAAAGTGTTTGGTGTACAAATTTCTATGGGTTCCCCGGGTTACCGACCATAATTTATTTTTAAGGAAAGAGCTGGGAAAGGGTATCCCCCCATGGCAGGGTGCGCTAGGGTAGTTTATTCGGGGCACAAGCCCCGAACAATCCTGCCTGTGGCCCAAGTCTCATGCCCGTCGGGTTGTAGGCAGCTGCTATGTGCCTGCATGCGCCGACAATCTATTGACTGTATGTGAGTCCTCTAAACACACTACAGCTCACGGCCGTTCCTCAGTGCAGGGAGTGGAGGGAGAGCGACTGCACCAGCTGCCTGGCACTTAGCAGGGAGAGGGGCGCCTGTCACTCCCCGAAGCTCCTGACTGTCAGGACTCCTGTGCTGCAGCCCACGCGCTGGCACGGAGAACCTGGCAGCCAGGAGAGCAACCACGGCGAGTGAGAGCTCCACCCCTGCTTGTGTGGCTCCAGGGTCCTGGACCATGCAACTACGCAGCCTTGGTAGGCAACAGCAGTAGCAGCAGCACATCCGTCAGGTGCCCAGGGAGGTCTCAAGTGAGTAGCCTCACTGTAGAGACCAGTACTAAATAGTATAATAAGGGGAACACCACATAATCTTCATAAATATGAATTGTACTTAATGTATATATGCATGTGTGTCTACACATCAGTGTATGTGTATATGTATATATGTATTGTATGCATGTGTGTGTATATATGTGTATTTGTGTATGCATGTGTGTATATAGTTTGTATGTATTCATGTGTGTGTATATAGTGTATTTGTGTATGCATGTGTGTATATATGTTTGTGTGTATGCATGTGTGTATATATGTTTGTGTGTATGCATGTGTGTATATATGTTTGTGTGTGCATGTGTGTATATATGTTTGTGTGTATGCATGTGTGTGTATATGTATGCATGTGTGTATATATGTATGCATATGTGTGTATATATGTATGCATGTGTTTGTGTATATATGTATGCATGTGTGTGTGTGTGTGTGTGTATATATATATATATATATATATATATATATATATATATAAATATATATGTGTGCATGCATGTGTGTTTGTGTGTATATAAATATATATATATGTATTTGTGTATATGTGTATATATATGTATGTGTGTGCATGCATATGTGTGTACATGTGTATGTAAATGTGTATGTACTGTATATATGTGTTTATGTGTATAAACACACATATCCACAATATTGCCCTATTTGCGTCACTAAACATAATCCTGCCTGTTCTGTCCTTTACACATGTAAACTACAGCCTGATGATGAATTGTATCTGAATATAATTTTTTATACCTGTCATTCGTCAGGGTTGCGTACGTTTTAGATGCTGCAGCCAGACAAAGGTACGTTCACAGTGCATAAATTGTGGGGTGCGTTTTGTGGTGTAGTTGCGCTTTAATACGCTCTCTATGAGAGCTATGATTTACCATGTCGTCTTCTCCGGCGTACAATCCGATGGTATTGTACGCTGGAGGAGAGAAGTGACAGTCCCCCCGATAGAATCCGCAGTTATTTGGGCGTGAAAAATGCCGTGTGAACCCCACCCTACTGAGCAAAACTTAACACAAAGGGCCCGAGCCCCGGATGTTTTGGGGCCCTAGCAACCCCTTGCCCCATGGACAGACTGAGCTCACAATGCAAACTAATTATCTCTAA
>JAODAL010040489.1:0-36855 GCA_025379985.1 Phyllomedusa bahiana
GGTCCCCTAGGCACTGGTTTTCCCCCACCCCAGACACATTTATTTGGATTTATTGTAAACCCGGCTTTACTGTAAACCCGGCAGAGTAAGAGGACAGTGAAACAAGCAACTTTGCAATTGGATGTCATTAGCAAAGCTTTTTTTTATCACAGGACCCCTTATCTTCTGTTTTCTGTTTACACTGATATCATGCTGGTGGGACCCCCTCCCCCTTGCATTTACTAGTGAGAGCTCATTTACATTTGTTCAGCCCCGGGTTTTGGCTGTATTAAGGAGCTTGCTTTCCCTTTTTTTCCTAAAAAGAAAGGGGATGGCACTTTTTCACTTGCACAGCCAAAGAAACAAATTAATGCGGGGGTTTTAAAATCGGGAAAACACACAATTGTTTCGTCTTGCCCTCCCATAGAAGGGGTATCTGTCCCTTTCATAAAAAAGCTTAACAAATCTCCACTGTGAGAGGAGAACAGTGCTCAGTCTAATTGAATGCAGCCTGTGTATGTATTCAGCTTTTACAAAAAAGTGAATGGGCTCAGCAAAAGGAGGGGGTCTCGGGGCCTGAATAAACGTGATGGGGGGAGATGTCCCCCAGCTGGGAGGGGAAAGAAACACCCGCTTTCTAGAGTTGAGAATGAGAGCAGTATGAATCACCCAAACAAAGAAAATCCCCCCTTTAAAGTACGGCCTGGACTTTTTGAGAGACCCCCCAGTTGACTAAAGTGTCATCTAAGTGGGGCGCCATATCCAGGGCCCCTCTGAAATGTGGGGGGCCCCCCTTTTGCAAATCAAAGGGCATTGGGGATTATTAAATGACCCTTCAGGAGTAGAGAAAATTTTTTTTCCCTTTTCGTACTTTGAATTACCCTTTTTTGGGTCAAGGGTGCTAATATCCCACGGTCCAAATTTCTCATATGTCTAACCCCAGCATAGGATAAGTAAACCATGGGATACTTCATTGAGTCGCGTAGTCATTGAAATCTCCGTCCCCCTTGGGGTTTTGTCATAAAACTATGGGGCTGAAAAAACCCCCCTCCGGCAGGCCCCGGGGTCCTAAAGGGCTTAGGTTTACTCTAATGGGGGCCATAAGGCCCCCAGTTATACTTAGTGCGGCCGGGGGGTTTTCCCTGAAAAGGTATCGATTTCCTCTTAGTATTCCCAATTGTTCTTTTGGGAAGGGGATAGGGTCTTTGGGATTTTTACAGCTTCTATGTAGACCTCCAATTTGGTCACCAGGCTAGAAACCTCATGAGGGTCTCTCTCCTTCCAGGATTTTATCAGATTGACGTGGTAAATCTGGAAGAGCTTCCTCTTCCCTGGTTGGTAAATCTTATAATTAACCTCCCACATCTTTTCCACTATTTCGTAGGGACCCTGCCACTTAGCAAGGAACTTGCTTTCAACAGTGGGTACTAACACTAGTACCCTATCTCCCGGGTTAAAATGCCTTATCCTGGTGGACCTATTATTGACCTAGGCTTGGGCATCCTGTGCCTGGAGAAGATGTTCCTTGATGATTGGCATCACTCTGGACATCCTTTCCTGCATTTGGGCCACATGCTCCACTATGCTCTTATAGGGTGTGACCTCACTCTCCCAGGTTTCTTTTGCCACATCTAACAGACCGCTAGGATGCTTACCATACAGAAGCTTGAAGGGTGAAAACCCTGTGGAGGATGGAGGTACCTCTCTAATCAAGAACAACAAGTACGGTAAGAGACAGTCCCAATCTCGCCCATCCTTCTCTACCACTTTCCTTAGCATGGCTTTCAGGGTCTTGTTAAAGTACTCAACGATACTGTCTGTCTGAGGATGGTAGACTGAAGTGTGCAGCTGCGTAACCTTTAACACTTTGCACAGCTCACTCATTACCTTTGAAATTAACGGGGTTCTCTGATGCATCAAGATCTCCTTGGGAATTCCTGTTCGGGAGAAGACATAGAGCAGCTCCCTTGCAATGTTTGGGGATGAGGGGTTCCATAACGGAATGGCTCCCGGGTAACCGGTGGCATAATCAACAATGACCAGGATGTACTGATGACCCCCTTGCTGACTTCACCAATGGCCTTACCAGATCCATCGCTATCCTATCAAAGCGGACCTCAATGATTGTAACAGAACCAGAGGGCTACGGAAATGTGTTAACGGGGAAGTCAGAAAATTTAATAAACAAGAAAAACTGAAATATCACATGGTCATAAATATGCAGACCCTTTGCTGTGACATTCATATTTAACTCACATGCTGTCCATTTCCTTCTGTTCCCCTTGAGATGGTTCTACCCTCATTGGAGTCCAGCTGTGTTTAATTAAACTGATTGGACTTGATTAGGAAAGGCACACATCTGTCTATATAAGACCTCACAGTGCATGTCAGAGCACATTAGATCTAAGGAACTGTCCAAGCAGAATTCTGGCAAGGCACAGATCTGGCCATGGTTGCAAAAGAATTTTTGAGGCACTCAAGGTTCCTAAGAGCACAGTGGCCTCCATAATCCTAAAATAGAAGAAGTTTGGGACGACCACAACTCTTCCTCGACCCAGCCGACCCAACTAAGCAATCGTGGGAGAAGAGCCTTGGTGAGAGAGGTAAAGAAGAACCCCAAGATCACTGAGGCTGGGTTCCAGAGATGCAGTAGGGAGATGGGAGAAAGTTCCACAAAGTCAACTATCACTGCAGCCCTCCACCAGTCGGTTCTTTACGGCAGAGTGTGCCAACGGAAGCCTCTCCTCAGTGCAAGACATATGAAAGCCCGCATACAGTTTACAATAAAACACATGAAGGACTCCCAGACTATGAGAAATAGGATTCTCTGGTCTGATGAGATGAAGGATGAACTTTTTGGTTAATTGTAAGTGGTATGTGTGGAGAAAACCAGGCACTGCTCATCATCTACCCAATACAATCCCAACAGTGAAACATTGGGGTGTTTTTCAGCTGCATGGGCAGTACAACTGGTTGCAATTGAAGGAAAGATGAATGTGGCCAAGTACAGAGAGATCCGGGATGAAAACTTCTTCCAGAGTGTTCTGGATCTCAGACTGGGCCGAAGGTTCATCTTCCAACAAGGCAATGACCCTAAGCAGAATAACAAAGCAGTGGCTCCGAACAACTCTGTGACCATTCTTGACTAGCCCAGCCAGAGCCCTGACCTAATCCCAATTGAGCATTTCTGGAGAGACTTGAAATGGCTGTCCACCAATGTTCATCATCCAACCTGAGGGAACTGGAGAGGATCTGCAGGGAAGAATGGCAGAGGATCCCCAAATCCAAATATGAAAAAAAATTGTAGCATCAGTCCCAAGAAGACTCATGACTGTAGTAGCTCAAAAGGGTGCTTCTACTTAATGCTGAGCAAAGGGTCTGAATACTTATGACCTTGTGATATTTTCTTGTTTAATAAATTTGCGAAAATATCTGCATTTCTGTTTTTTTTTTCTTTCAAGATGGGGTGCAGAGTGTACATTAATCAGCAAAAAAATAAACTTTTTTGATCTCACCAAATGGCTGCAATGGAACAAAGAGTGAAAAATGTAAAGGAGTCTGAATACTTTCTGTACCCATTGTATATGTATATTGGAGGTTGCTGTAATTGTAATACCCCACAGAGTGAAACTGAAGTGTTATGTGCAGTTGAAACCAGCAGTTTACATACACTATACTGTATAAAAAGACACATATGCATATTGTTCTCACTATCTCACATGAAATCAGAATAAACCTTATCAGTTTTAGGTCAATTAGGATTACCAAAATTATTTATATTTGCCAAATGCTAGAATAATGAGAGAGGGACAATTTTTTAAGGAATTTTAATTACTTTCTGCAAAGTCAAAACTTTACATACATTTCATTATTATTTGGTAGCATTGCCCTTAACTGTATGACTTGGGTCAAAAATTTTGGATATCCTTTCACAAGCTTCTCAAAATAGTTGGTAGGAATTTTGGCCCATTCCTCTTGACACAACTGGTGTAACTGAGCCATGTATGTAGGTTGCCTTGATTGCTCCTGCCTTTTCAGCTTACCCATAAATTTTCAATAGGATTGAGATCAGGGCTTTGTGAGGGCTACTCCAAAACATTGACTTGGTTATCCTTAAGCTGCTTTGTAACCAGTTTGACAGTATGCTTCTTATCATTGTCCATTTGGAAAACCCATTTCCGGCAAAGCTTTAACTTACTGGCTTATTTCTTGAGATGTTGCTTCAGTATTGCCACATAATCTTCTTTCCTCATGATGCCATCTAATTTGTGAAGTGCACCAGTCCCTCCTGCAGCAAAACAACCCCACAACATGATGCTGCCACACCCATGTTTCATAGTTGGGATGGTGTTCTTAGGCTTCCGAGCTGCTCCCTTTTCCTCCAAATGTAACAATGGTCATTATGGTCAAACAGTTAAATTTTAGTTTCGTCAGACCACAGGACATCTCCAGAATTGTTGGTCTTTGTTCATGTTTGAATTTGCAAACATTAATTTGTCTTTTATATGTTTCTTTTGGAGTAATTTCTTCTTCCTGGCAGAGTGGCCTTTCAGCTCATGTTGATACAGTACTTGTTTCACTGTGGATAATGACACAATGTTACCAGCTTCGGGTAGCATCTTCACAAGGTCTTTTGCTTTTGTTCTTGGGTTGATATGCACATGTCGGACCAAAGGATGTCCATCTCTAAGACACAGAACCTGTCTCCTTTTCTGAGCGGTATGATGGCTGGACATTCCCATCTTGTTTGTATTTGCGTATAATTGTTTGCATAGATGAACGAGGCCCCTTCAGGTATCTGGACATTGTACCCAAGGATGAACCAGACTGTTACATACTTAGTGTATGTAAACTTCTGGTTTTAACTGTATACTGCACGGTGGGCACTGTAAAAAATAAAAATCAAAAATAATACCTGGATTACTGTATATTTTTATCCTGCGTCCCAAAAAATTATTTAAAGGTGATAGTCATGTCCCTCCCGCCCAAATTGTACCAATAAAAATGTTAACTCATCCCGCAAAAATAAGCTCCTATATAGAAAATATACAAGTTATGGCTCTCAGACTATGGCAATACAAAAACATGTTTTCTTTTTTGAATAAAAGTGCTTTTTTTGTGTAGAAGCAGTAAAGCACAAGATACTGTAAAGATACAGTATAAATTTGGTATCACTGTAATTTTATCGACCTGCTGAATAAAGTCAACATGTCATTTATACCACATGGTGACCGAAAAATAAAAAACTACCAGGTTTGCTGTGTTTCCTTCATCCTGCCTGCCAATAAAGGCAAACAATAAGTCTTGTCCCCCCAAATTGGTACCAATGAAACCGTCTACTCATCCCGCAAAAAACAAGCCCTTATATAACTAACTCTATTTACAGAAAAATAAAAATGTTATGGCCAACACATTTCTATTGTGTAAAAGTATTAAAACATATAATTATATACATTTTTGCTCCTGAAGACTAGCTAGGTCTTATTTTCAGGGGATGTCTTATTTTTCTATGTACAAGAATTCACATTTATTGTTGGACAAAAAAAATTTACATTTATTAATATACTGTAGTCATGTCATCACAAACATCAGTATAAGCTGCTATAAGCTGAATTCCATTGAGAATTTCTTGTGACTCTATTTCCATGTACAACATTCTATGGTACATTTACCGATGCCGGTATTTATTAACAAAGAGCAACATTTATTCATAGACAGTCATGTCATCGTCTTCTGGAACATCATCATAACACTCCAAACCCTGAATTTCATGATTAATTTTTCATTGGCCTCAATCTTAAATTTCTAAAGATAGAAATTTCCTTAAATTAGCACCTCTTGTCCAGGTAGCCTCCCACACAATGGTAAGACCTATGTAAATGATCTGCTAATACTAATATATGGCATTTGGGAACTTATATTGCTAAGCTTGAAAAAAATTGCACTAGGTATAATTTTTGGGGGATATTTTATTTTCAGGGAATCAGGGTAGTAAAGTTCTCATGTCATTTTTAATACACGGCAAATGTTATAAAAATGAAACCCAAAAAACAGTAATGTAAATACTGTTTTTTTTCCCATTTTCACCATCCAGTGTTAAAAAAAAAACTTATGGGCCCAAAACGCACAATACAGTTGATTTCCCTGAGGGGTGTTGATTCCAAAATGAGGTAACTTCTGAAATTTTTCACTTGTTCTGGTACATTGGGGGCTTTGCAAATGTGACATGGCACCAACCAAAATTTGTGTTCCTAAAGCCAAATAGCGCTCCCTCTCATGTTCGCCCTGTCATGTGCCCGCACAGCAGGTTATACCCACATAAAGGGTATTGCAGAACTTGGCAGAAATTGTGTAACAGAATTCCGGGTCCTTTTTTTTTCCAGGATTCTGTGTGAAAATGAAATATTTTCAGTTACAACTACAGATTATTGGACAAAAATAACATTTTTAATTTTTATAGCCTAACACCAAAAATATCTGAAACACCTGTGGAGTCGATATACTCCTTACACCCCTGGATATATTCCTTCAGGGGTGAAGTTTCCCAAATGAGGTCTTTTAGTTGTGTTTTAGCACCTTAGGGTGTCTGCAAACCTGTAATGGTGCCTAAAAATATCCTAATGAAAATTAGACCCCAAAATCCTGTAGTTGCATTTCTCTGGTAACATCTACTAAGTTCCAGTGAATAATGATTAGAAATTGAAAAACTGCAAAATAAAGTAGATTTTAAAATTTTTCCACCACATTGTTTTAATTCTTGTGAAACACCTAGAAGGTAAACAACCTTCCTAAATGCTTGTTTGAATACTTAAACGGGTTCAGTTTCTAAGATTGAGTCATTTATGGGGTACATGTCATGGATGCCCCTGCGACCACTGTCCCGGGTCGCAGGCGCGCCCGTGCTCTTACACCGAGCGGAGCCCCGTCCCGCACGTCGGGTTCGGGGTCCGCTCACCTCCCCGTTCCCGCCGGCGGTGACTTACCCGGCCGCGCTCCTGCTCAGTCTGCCTCCGTCTCCCGGCGCCTTGGCCGCCACCGAAGGCAAGCCCCGCCAGTGGTAGTGACCTGGTGGACTCCCGCCGCAGCAAGACCATCCCGCTTTGCGGCGGGCTCTGGTGAATACCAGGACCCACTTAGATTCCACTGCCTGGTGTGGGCTTACGCCATCGCCTGCGTGTGTGCCCACCTCAGTATGGAAATCCAACCTCCCTGAACCGGGCTTACAGATAAAGGGATCCAGGCCATGTGCTCGTATACCCCCGACCTCCAAGGTTCCCTTGGGGGCCAAGTGTTTCCAACCACCCCACCACCGTCTGGGGGTCATTCAAGGCAATCCGTGGTACGGGCTTCATTGGAACCGGGAAGAGGTGCATTCGCAAGAGCGCCATGTCGGGCCGCAACCTCGGCCAAACGTTTCCAGGGTCGCCTGGCCCCCGGTTTTTGGTTTTTTCCAGGGGCCCTTCCTCAGCGCCACCAGCCGCCCCCCACACCCACCCGAACGGAGCCATGCAGATTGATCGGGCTCGTCTCTCTGAGCAAGAGTTGGCCCAGCGTCGGCAAAGGAACTTGTGCCTCTACTGTGGCAGCCCAGAGCATTTTCGGAGGAATTGCCCCAAGCGTCCCAAGCCTGCGGGAAACTCCCGCACCTAGGATCTGTGGGAGAGGCATTCCTAGGTGCAACCTCCTCCTCTCCACGCCTGTTGATGCCAGTGCAGGTCGTGTCAGAGACTGGTATCACGTTCCAAGTTCCGGCGTTTCTGGACTCGGGCTCCGCCGGGAACTTCATACACCAGTCCCTAGTGAAGCAGTATCGGCTGTCGGTGGAACGCCTGGAGAAACCGCTTGTCATCTCATCCGTCAGCGGGGAGCTGCTTAGCGACACCATCCAGTTTGTCACCAAGCCACTGTCCCTCCACGTGGGGGCGCTGCATAAGGAAGAAATCTCCTTCTATGTGTTGCCTCGCTCCTCGTCGGCGATCCTCCTCGGACTCCCATGGCTGCGGCTCCACTCTCCTATCCTGGACTGGTCTACTGGAGAGGTGATTCGTTGGGGTCCCAACTGTCGGGGGCGTTGTTTGGTGGCACCTCGCCCGGTGCTTCCCTGCTCTCGCGCAACGACTTCAGGAGTCGTTGCCCGGGCTGCCGCTCCGAATATCTGGAGTACGCCGATGTGTTCTCTGAGAGACAATCCGAGAGTCTGCCTCCGCATCGTCCATACGATTGCCCGATCGACTTATTGCCGGGTACCAGTCCTCCCCGGGGCCGAGTCTACCCACTGTCGGTGCCTGAGACCCAAGCCATGTCCGAGTACATCCAGGAGAATCTCCGGAAGGGGTTCATCCGAAAGTCCTCGTCTCCCGCTGGCGCGGGGTTCTTCTTCGTGAAGAAGAAGGACGGTACCTTGTGGCCCTGCATAGACTACCGGGGCTTGAACAAGATCACGGTAAAAAAACATTACCCATTGCCGCTGATCACAGAACTTTTTTCTCGCCTGCAGGGCGCCAAGATTTTCTCTAAGTTGGATCTGAGAGGGGCCTACAACTTGGTCTGAATTCGCAAGGGCGATGAATGGAAGATGGCCTTCAACACCAGGGATGGGCACTTTGAGTACCTGGTGATGCCCTTCGGACTGTGCAATGTTCCCGCCGTCTTTCAGGAGCTCATGAATGACGTCTTCAGGGACCTCCTCCACACCTGCGTGGTGGTCTACCTTGATGACATCCTGGTGTTCTCTCCTGACCTCGAGACCCACCGCAGCCAGGTTCGTCAAGTACTGAAACGTCTCCGGGAGAACCACCTGTATGCAAAGCTAGGGAAGTGCCACTTCCATCAGACTAGCCTCCCGTTTCTGGGGTACGTCATCTCTGACCAAGGCCTACGGATGGACCCAGCAAAACTGTCTGCCGTGTTGCAGTGGCCACGCCCAATCGGGCTGCGGGCTATCCAGCGATTCTTGGGCTTCTGCAACTACTATCGCCAGTTCATCCCTCACTTCTATACGATGGTGGCTCCGATAGTAGCCCTCACCAAGAAACAAGCCAATCCACGCAGCTGGCCGGTCGAGGCCGAGGTGGCGATTTCGAAGCTCCAGGCCGCCTTCTCGACGGCGTCTATCCTTGCACGTCCGGATTCTGCGAAACCCTTCACACTGGAGGGGGATGCCTCATCTGTGGGAGCCGGAGCAGTTCTTACACAAAAAGGGCCCACGGGTAAGACTGTAACGTGCGGCTTCTCCAAGATGTTCTCATCGGCCGAGAGGAATTACACGATTGGTGATCGGGAGCTACTAGCCATAAAATTGGCCCTGGAGGAGTGGCGTTATCTGCTGGAGGGCGCTCGTTTTCCCATCCGTATCTACTCGGACCATAAGAACCTCCAATATCTGCAGACGGCACAGCGACTTAACCCACGCCAGGCTAGGTGGTCGCTCTTCTTCTCCCTTTTCGATTTTCAGATCCACTTCAGGCCAGCTGAGAAGAATGTGAGAGCTGAAGCCCTTTCCTGTGCCTCCGACGTGGTGGGTGAATATACTTCTCCAGAACACATAATTCCTCCAGAACGTCTCATCTCGGCAGCTCCAGTGGACCTCCGGAAGGTCCCTCCTGGAAGGACTTATGTGCGTCCTGCTCTCCGCAGACGTATCTTAAAATGGGGACATTGCTCATTGGTGACTGGTCATCCCGGCGCCCGAAGAATCTTCTATTTGATATCCCGGTTCTATTGGTGGCCAGAGCTTGAAAAGGATGTTAAGTATTTAGTTTTGTCTTGTGACTCCTGTGCCCGCAACAAGATGCCACGTCACAAGCCGGCAGGCCTACTTCAGCCAATTCCCATTCCCACTCAACCCTGGACCAACATTTCGATGGACTTCATAACTGATCTCCCTCCGTCATCTGGCAACACCATTATTTGGGTGATTACGGATCGCTTTTCCAAGATGGCGCATTTCGTCCCGTTGCCAGGGCTGCCATCTGCCTCCCGCCTGGCTGAACTATTCTTCCTCCATGTGTTTCGTCTGCATGGACTCCCTCAGCAAATTGTCTCGGACCGGGGAGTTCAATTTGTCTCCAGGTTTTGGCGAAACCAACTTCTGGTGAAGCTCGACTTCTCTTCCGCCTACCACCCGCAGACAAACGGCCAGGTGGAGAGGGTCAACCAAGTCTTGGGATGTTACCTTCGCCATTTCGTCTCGGCACGTCAAGACGATTGGTCCAATTTACTGCCATGGGCGGAGTTCTCTTATAACTCCCTTGAGTCCGAGTCCGCATGGGTCTCGCCCTTCTACATCGTGTATGGCCTGCATCCCCGCCCTCCTCTCTCTCTGGCAACCTCCTCTGAGGTTCCGGCGGCGGATGCACTGGTTCAAGACATGAAGGCCATCTGGTCCCAGACCCGTCAGTCGCTGCTCCGCGCTTCCGAGCGCATGAAGACTCAAGGGGACAAAAGAAGAATCCCTCCTTCGGTTTTCTCCCCAGGTGACAAGGTGTGGCTATCCTCTAGATATGTCCGCCTTAAGATGCCTTCTCACAAACTGGGACTCCTTTTCCTGGGACCCATTGAGGTCATCAGACGCATCAACCCGGTGTCATACAAACTCCGGCTCCCCCCTACGATGAGAATCCCCAATTAGTTTCATGTCTCCTTACTGAAACCCCTGGTCCTTAATCGTTTTTCCCAGAAGGCTGTTCCTCCTCCGTCTGTGGCTGATGCGCCCAATGTCTTCAAGGTAAAAGAGATTCTGGGCATGAGGAGAACTAGGGGAAAGCGATACTTCCTGGTGGACTGGAGGGGTTTGGCCCCGAAGAGAGGTCTTGGGAGCCGGAGGAGAATATCCTGAACCGCGGCCTCATCCAGAGATTTCTCCAATCCAGTAAGAGAGGGGGGCCCAAGAGGGACGGAAAGGGGGGGTACTGTCACGGACGCCCCTGCGACCACTGTCCCGGGTCGCAGGCGTGCCCGCGCTCCTACACCGAGTGGAGCCCCGTCCCGCACGTCGGGTTCGGGGTCCGCTCACCTCCCCGTTCCCGCCGGCGGTCACTTACCCTGCCGCGCTCCTGCTCAGTCTGCCTCCGTCTCCCGGCACCTGGCTCCGCCCCTAGGGGCGCGCGTGCGCCGGCAGTTTGAATTTATAGGGGCAGTGCGCCGGTAATTGGTCACTGCCGGGCACTGCTCCTATTTAGTCCGGCCTCTTCCTGCCGGCCTTCGCCGAATCCTTTGTGTATATTCCGTTGGTGAAAGCTCCCTAAAGTGTTCCTGTCTTGCCATACCGTGTACCGACCATCTGCTTACGTCTACCGTCTACGAACCTTGTCACCTGCCCTGACCTCCTGCTAGTCAACCAGCACTGACCCAGAGCCACCTGACCTGCCCGCCTGCCCGTCCACGACTACGAGCCTGCCTGCCGATCCTGTACCTCGTTACCCTTGGCCGCCACCGCAGGCAAGCCCCGCCAGTGGTAGTGACCTGGTGGACTCCCGCCGCAGCAAGACCATCCCGCTTTGCGGCGGGCTCTGGTGAATACCGGGACCCACTTAGATTCCACTCCCTGGTGTGGGCTTACGCCATCGCTTGCGGTGGTCCAGTGGATCCACCTCCTGACCGCTACAGTACATAAACATACATGGCACTTAAAGCCACATCAAAACTGGAGTGTTCCCTGAAAAAAATCTGTATTGCAATTTTTCTTGAAAGTTTTAAAACTGCTATTAAATTTATGTCTCCCACAGTTGTTAAAAAATAAAAAGACAAAAAATTAAGCCAATGTAAAGTAGGCACATGGTAGATGCTTGTTGCAAACTATGTTGTGTGCTGTAACGATAAGAAATAAACAATTTTTGAAGTTTGAAAATGGCAAATTTTCAAATTTTTTGAGAAGTTTTGATATTTTTCACAAATAAACAAGGATTGTTCTGACAAAAATCTATTACTAACTTAAAGCACGATGTGTCACAAGAAAACAACCTCTAAGTCACATGGATAGGCAAATGCATTAAAAAGTTATTTCCAGATTTGAAACTTGGGGCTCTGTCATAGAGGTAAAAACTGGTTGCAGCTGTAAGGGTTAAAATGAGTTTTCTAACTACAAAGATTAGCTTTTAACATGTAGAGAATGGTAAATCAACTTTTTCTAAACTTTTTCTTTTGATATTGCCCTGGTCAGGAGATAAGATATATTTTATCTGCTGAGAGTGCACACAAGTTTATCTGGTTACTGTCCTGATCAACCTTCCTAATTAGACAGAGAGCAGAGAGTGAGGTCATCATGGTCGAAGGGAGCAGAGACTTTATCTTTAAGAAGATTAGCACTTGTTTACAAATAACCTATTGTTTTTAATCCTCGGAGCACATATAGCTTTGTTTACAAAGATTAAATATCCTGCACTTACGTTTTTGTAATGCTTAGCTAGTTATAGCGGAGCTTAATATGCCACTCACTGTTACAGAACCACCTACAGTCTGCCTGTGACTCAGTAAAACAGCACGATGACAAAACCCCTTTAAAAAGTTTCATAAAGTCAGGGAAATTATGAATGAATGGTTCATAGGAGAGGTACAAACATTTTGATACAGTTTCTTGGTCTTTGTCAGTGTGTACAGTGCCATAGTTAGAACTTTTTTCCACCTGGAGCAGTAAAGGCTTTATCCCTGTGTTTGCCAGTTCTAAGCTAGTTCTGTAATAATAAAATAAAAACTCATACTCGTCTCACCACCCACTGACGTTCCAGCACTGCTGCTGCCAACGTCTCCCCCGTTTTTCTGTTTACTCCTGGTCGCATGGTTGGTTTGTAATACTAGTGATCTCAGGCAGCACAGTGACACAACCGAGGTCTTTATAATGGTTTATTGTACTTTTGGAACAGGTTTTAAAATTAATTTGAACTTTGTAACCTCAACCCAAGTCTCTGCAGAATTGTCTCCTTTTGCACTGTGACACGGTCTTGAGCAGCACAGCAGTCTCCCTTTCAATCCACACATAGTCTCCCTGTGTTTGATGGTACTTCACTGATTCCTGGTGTTGGTGTCTATTGGCCTCTTTTTTTTTTTTTTTAACATATGACTTTTTATTGTTTTTGAAACATATTTATCCATATTACAAGCAGTTTAGTCCAACAAAGGAACAGGTAGTTAACAGCCATAGTTACAATATCTATCGAAGGTTAACATTGATATTGACATTGGAAATAACATCCACAGCAAGGAGGTAAAGTTACATCAGGAGAGAAATAAGATAATAAGGGATTGAGGAATTAAGTAACGGTACTTAAGATAAATATGTCCAGACGGGCTTGGGATAAAGCAGCAAGAAGGGATACAGAGATATTACATATAATACCCCAAAACCTCTGGTTTCTCCCCAGAGGTTAGGGATCTTCAAAGAGGTCTGAATCCGTCCAGATCTCCCAATTGCGTTTGATTTTGGGTACTAAATGAGGGGAAATGGCGAGCGAAGTTTCACATCTATATTGCTGATTAACTCTACCTAGTATTTCAGACAGCGGTATGGAAGATGTAGATTTCCAATGATACGCTATAGACAATCTTGTTGCTACCAATACGTGAAAGAGTACCGTTCTAAATGGGACTGGAAAATCCATTATATTGATGTCTAAGAGTGCCATAGCTGGTGTGAGCATAACTCTGAATGAAAATAGTTTAGTAAGCAGATCCTCAACTTGTCCCCATAGTGGGAAAATGACTGGGCAATTCCACCACATGTGAAGTAAAGTACCTCCTAATCCACAGCCTCTCCAACATAAGGGAGTACTAGGTTGGGAGAAGTGAGCCAATCTAGCCGGTGTGAGATACCACCTAAGGTGTAGCTTTTTCGTGATTTCTAAGTGATTTGTGCACCTAGAGAGCTTAGAAGATACTAAGGATGCTGAGATCCAGGTTTCATATGGAAAGCTACTCTCCAAATCTTTCTCCCATTTGATCATATACTTCGGCTTGGTCTGGTCATCCCCACTTAGCAGAAGATTATATACAATAGACAAACCACGGTCAAATCCCTTCCTCCCAATTAAAAGATTATAGTATGTGGAGAAAACTTTAGGCTTAGGTGGCCAGGACCAGTTTTGTAGGATGTGTCGGACTTGTAGATATTTAAAAAAATTTGTATGATCCAGATTATACTGAGTCGCTAGGTCAGAGAACGATTTTAGATGGTTAGTCTCAAACAAATGGTTTACATTAACAATGCCATTTGCTATCCAGTTATGTAGAGATAGATGCGGGGAAGCTAAGTGAAACAAGGACAGTCGACAATCTGCTTTAGTAATATACATCCATCTTCTAGTTTTGACAAACTGTGACCATACTTGTAAAGCATGATGCAGGGTGGGAAATGGCGGCATCGGGTATTTAAGGCCTAACAATTCAGCTAGCATTATATCCCTAGCTGAAAAGGGTGTTACTGAGCCATCCTCGATCTGGGACCAACGATGGAGGTCCGGTGAGGTCCACAGGAAGCGTATCGGTTCTAAGACTGATGCAACATTATATAATCTTAGGTCAGGTACTGACATACCTCCTTCTTTGGTGCTGCGGAAGAGATATTGTCTGCTGCACCTTGATTTTTTTGATTCCCAAATAAACTTTAAAAATAATGATTGAATTTTGTTAAGTGAAGATATTGGGAACAAAAAAGGTAGGGAACGTGAAATGTATAGGAACCTCGGAAGCAGCAGCATCTTAAAGACATTTATGCGGGCTATCCATGATAGTGGGTATTGCGCAAGGCGGACAGTTTCTTTTAGTAGGTTATCATATAGGGACTCTATATTTATGTGAATCATTTTATCCAGGGAAGTGGTTATCTGAACCCCTAGATAGTTGATATAAGAGTCAGCCCAAATGAATTGAAATTTAGATAAATTAGATTTCTGGGGCGGAGAAATATGTAGTGGTAGGATATGGGACTTAGTCATGTTCAGTTTATAGTAAGATACCAAGGAGTAATCTTCTAAGATTCGAAGGAGAGATTCCAGGGATTGTTCGGGGTTCTTACAAATCAACAAGATGTCGTCGGCAAACAAGCTAATTTTGTGTTCAAAGCCTTGAATGGTGATACCAGAAACAGCAGGGGATTGCCTTATTAATTCTGCCAGCGGTTCCACGCACATGATAAATATCAGCGGTGAAAGCGGGCATCCCTGTCTCGTTCCGTTGGTGATCGGGAATGTCTCTGACAGGAAACCTGATGCTAATACTTTAGCTGAGGGAGCCGAATATAATGAATGAATGGCCTTGGCTATGGGGCCTGTAAACCCAAATTTCTCTAGTACCGCTCCAAGGTAGTCCCAGTTGAGCCTATCAAAGGCTTTTTCTGCATCGAGGGATAACAGAAAAGAAGGAGTTTCATCAATGGAGATTTTATGGATTATATCCAATATTCTCCTAATCCCATCCCTTGTTTGCCTACCCTTGATGAACCCTACTTGATCTTTATTGACAATGGTGGGTAAAATATTACTTAGTCTATTTGCTATAATTTTAGAAAAGATTTTAATATCACAATTTAGAAGTGAGATGGGTCTATAGTTAACCACTTGATCCGTAGCTTTGCCTGGTTTAGGTATCGTAGTCACAGTTGCGCAGAGAAGTTCAGCGGGGGCAGTCCCTTTATCTATTATTGCTTGAAAGGTGGAGGCCAGGTGTGGAGCTAGGATATGACTAAATAGTTTGTAATATTCATTCGAGAGACCAGCTGGTCCCGGGGCTGTATGAGTTTTGGAGGTTTTAATTGTGTCTTCGATCTCCTTGGTTCCTATCTGTACATTTAATAGCGACAGTTGGTCCTCTGTTAGAGAGGGAAGGTTAATTGTCTGTAAAAAGGAGTTTATCCTCTCTTTAGAAATTTTAGGGGAGTTTGGGTCGTCTTTTAAATTATATAGTTTACGATAGTATTTAGCAAACGCGTTAGCAATAAGTTGGGGATCATATACTTTAGTTTTATCTGGGTTCGTGATATATGGGATTTTACTTTTTGTTTGTAGATTTTTAACTCTTCGAGCCAATAATTTTGAGGGTCTATCTCCCTGTAAGTAAAAGTTCCATTTAAGTTTTGAGATGTTAGCTTCATATTGGGATAAGTATAAATTACATATTTTATTCCTACAGGTGGATAGTTTTTCTTTATTGGGTTGTGAGGGGTTTAATTTAAATTGTTTGTCCAGAGTGTCAAGTAATTTGATTAATTCGTCCAAGTTTTGTTCTCTTTTACGCTTTTCCCTAGAGGCTAGTTTAATGCAAACTCCTCTAATCACTGCCTTATGGGCACACCAAAGTACCTCTGCAGATGGGGACGAAGGGGCATTCAGTTGGAAATATTCTATTAAAGTGTCTTGAAGCTCTTTCACTATCCTAGAGGACTTCAGCAGGAAGTGATTGATTCGCCAGATTTGGTGTGGGGAAGCAGTAAGTTTATCTTTTAGGTTAAGAATATAGGCGCGTGGTCTGACCACGTCATCGTACCTATCTCTGTGGAACCAACGTTACAGAGGGCTCCTCTATCGACCAGAAAGAAATCGATTCTTGAATGGGATTTTTTAGAATGGGAATAAAAGGTAAAGTCTACTTCCGCTGCGTGTTGATACCTCCACGGATCATGCAAATTCTCCTGTAGGAGAAAGTTTTTAAGTTCAGGAGTATAATGAGAGCTACCTCTTGATCTATCTATTGTTTTGTCAATTACTAGATTATAGTCTCCTCAGATTGCAATAGTTTTAGTAACAAACGAAAATTGTCGTGTGCTAGGTGCGTATAGGTTAAGGATTGTGTATGAGGTAGCATTAATTTCACATTTAAGAATAATGAATCTTCCTTTGGGATCGACAATAGAATCCAGAAGTTGGAATGCGACTGTGTTTCTTATAAATATAGCGACTCCCGCTTTTTTTTGGGTGAACATAGTAAGAAAAGAGTAAGGAAATTGTTTGTGTTGCAGTCTAAATGCATCAGAAGCTTTCAGATGCGTTTCTTGAACACAGAGTACGTCAGTTTTTGTTCTAAGAGCCTCCTTCCACAAGAAGGAGCGCTTTTGAGGGGAATTGAGCCCGTTGACATTATAGGACATAATCTTAATCCCCATATTGAAATAGAATCAAGTTATTTGGTACCTTCATGGCTGTGGTAGCACCGTGGTATCTAACATACTCCAGACATTTCAGAAGAACTATGGCAAAAAACAAACAAACAAAAACCGTAATAACAGTAATGGGAATTCCCATACAATCAGAGACAAGCACTATTTCCTGAAAAGGAAAACGTTAATGAGCAAGCACTAAAACACAAGTAAACGTCCTTCGTTCAGATAGCTAGAGGAGAATTGATATTTGCCTAATATCTTAATTAGCCAGTATTTTTAGGCTTTGACCGACGGGTGGATTCAGACCAAATAGGTGTGACAATTCCTGGTCTGTCTTCTCGTTGTTTGGATGGGGTGTTGGTGGGGGTGGTGATCAGACCCCACGACAGTAGGACATCTCTGGCAGAGGTTGGAGACGTACAAACCACGGTGGAGGAGTCTTTGGTGATGATTAATTTCACCGGGAAGCCCCAACGATAAGGAATATTGTTGTCTCGCAGGAGCTTGGTAAATGGTACGAATTCTTTTCGTTTCAGCATTGTGCCAGCTGATAGATCTGGGAAAATCATTATATCTTTGAAGCGCTCCGGTAAATCTGAGGTACTCCTAATGGCTTTCAGAAATTTCTCTTTAATTTGGAAAAAGTGGATTTTCGCAATTACATCACGTGGTATAGAAGGGGAGAGATGTTTAGGCTTTGGGAGTCTATGTATACGGTCCACCATTAAGTCCAGGTTCGACGCGTCCGGGAGTGCCAGAGCCATCAGATCAACAAGAAATTGAGAAAGCGCCTCTGGTGGAACTGACTCTGGGATCCCTCGGAGCCGGATATTGTTACGGCGTGAGCGGTCCTCCAGATCTAGAACTTTTGATGTTAATTTCTGAACTTCCTCCTCTAGGGCAGCATTGGCGTCAATGAGGAGGTTATGTGATTTTGCAAATTCGCCCATTTTTTTCTCCACGTGATCTGTTCTTGAAACAAGTGTTTGGATGTCCATCCGGAATTCTCCCATCATTTGTTTAAAGTCCCCTTGCAGTGTTTCTCTAAATGAAGAGAATAAGCGTTGGAGGGTCTGTTCAGAGGTGTAAAGGGACTCAGAAGTACCTTGGTGATCCATGTCCAATGAGTCGTGCCTAGAGGAGGCTTGTGACAGTGGAGGAGATGGGTTTTGCCGTTCCCTATTCTGAGAGCGGGTAGCAGGGGTATGAAAAAACTCTGTCAGCTTGGTAGGCTGAGATTTGTTTCTTTTAGAATTGCCTTCCATTTCACTTATAGGGAGTGGAGGAGGTCAGGTGGGCCCACCACTAAATATATATATATATATATATTAGTTATAATATATATATATATATATATATATATATATATATATATATATTTATTTATTTTTTTTTTTAATTGTACTTGTAGGTACTGTTAGTGAGATATGGACCTTTGGTCCTAGGGTGCTCTACCCTTGGTTGTATACGAGGGTAATAAGTGAAGTCCTTGGATTGGGTTGAGATGTAGAGGGAGTAAGGGTTCCTTGGGTCCTTACTTAGAAATTGCTATTGTAATGTGGAGGTTAGAGCCAGAGAGGTATATTCAGAATCTCCTAAAACTTCTGGGCTAATCCACACTATTATATTCAATTATGGGGAATGAAACAGGATTCCTGTAGTGTAGAAGGGGTTAAGACCTCAATGTCCCCAGCTAGAGGAGAAGTGGAGGCTAGAAGGTCCAGTGCAAACCTAGTATGGGTCACAAAAGGCTGAGCTATTTTTCCTGCCTTCTAAGCCAGCTGTTCTTGTGCTGGGGAGGAGAACCCACTTCTGTGGTTTAAGAAGATGGGTGAGCTATGTGCAGCAGGGGCCTTAAGGGCAAGATGGCGGCGCCGTTCACTTCTCCTACCTCCCCTCCGTTGTGCAGTGCGACGCGGTCCGGCTCACCAACAGCCACTGGGTTGCTGCGGGGTATCTGAAGGGAGACAACCTCCGATGCGCTCAGAATCGGGTACGGACCGAGCCGAAGGCGCGCCGGCAGAAGATCCCGGCGCGGCAGGAGCCTCGTGCTCAAGATGGCGGCTGCACTTCGTTGCGCTCACCTCCTTCCTCTCATGCAGCTCTCCGCGGTCTCCTCTCCAAGGCAGCGACACGGGCTCAGGGCAGTAGAGCTGTTGCCGTCGGGTTCAGGCAGGAGACCAGGTAAGGTTGCTCCCGGGGTTCTTCACGGAGCGCCGGTGTTTTCTTCTTGGCTGCAGTTAAAGATGGCGCTTATCAGCAATGCAGCGCAGCCCTGGACGATCCGTCGCCGCGGGTCTTCACTAACTCCGTCTCCAGCAGTGTCACAGCTGACTAGGGTGTCAGAGAGCCAGGCTGTGTCGGGTAAGGTATTTTGTTCGGCAAATACAGGTTTATTTGGGCAGTTTTATGGTTCTCCTCACGGAGCTCCTGCACTAAGCGTCCGCCAGCTTGAAGGACCAGGCCACGCCCCCTCTATTGGCCTCTTTCACTGAATGACTCCCTGGACTGTTTGCCTGACCTCTCTCTTGCCTCATGTCTCTCTCCTAATGTTCTCCCTTTTACTGACTCAAGGTTGCAGTGAATCCGTGGCTGCAGGAGTGACAAGTTGGCCTCCCAGCCAGAAGTAAGCAGAACTACAGAGGAGAATTCTGACAACAGCAGTGCAAGAACAGTGATCGGTGACTAGGTAAGTATGAGTTTTTACTTTAGTACTGTAGCACTAGCTTACAATGCCGTACACAGGAGAGTAAGTAGAGAAGTCTGGACCCCATAGAAAACTTTTACCAGTACCTTTTAATAATAGTCATACAATTGCTAGATAGTACCAGGAGCATATGCCACGCCATACAAATCACCATTATACTGCTACCAAACAAATCCCACTATACAAGACCAATATTACCAGAGTATGAGCTTTGCCGCATATAGACCAGTTCTAAATAGCTTAGAAGCAGTGTAGAATGCGCCAATATGTAAGAACCTGTTCTTCTGCAGTTCATAGATACAGGCGCATCGTAGGTGTAATCTATTCTATCTGTGCAGCATAGTGAAAAAGTAGTAAAGACTCCACAGAATTCCTGAAAGCTAGAGCCATGCTTACTGATGTTAATTATAAAACAGTATTAAATAAAATTATTTCCCTAAAATATAAAATTAATCTAAACTTATATAATATAAAATGAATGCTTAAATAATATAAAATGCATTGACAATTAAATAATATAAAATTAATACCAAATTATATATTATAAAATTGATTATCACAGCATCTCCCATAAATCCCGTTATTATAATATTTCAGTGATTACGACAACTTTGGGCTCAGGCAGACCACTTTTAACTTGGTCTGGCTGTTCTGACGGATATGCACCTATTTTTGGCGCCCCACATTCATAAATGTGTCTAATCCTACAAATGTGGTGCAACATGCCCCATCTTTGGCGTATTACAGAGTGTCGGGACAGGCACCAAAGTTTGGAGCGCATCTGTTCATACATTGGGAAAAAAGGCGGACCAGTCTGTTTTGCCATATTTAATGCCATACATGTTGCCCATAGTGACTGAATTATACCCCTATACTATTACCGAATAAAGATCAGTATGAAAAGACCAATATTACCACCAATCATTGAACATATATTTAAAGTTATAGGTGTGCACAGGCTCTGCAGACTGTATATTACCACCATACAGTGACCAATTAGTGGTTGTTAACAGTGTACACAGGCTCTGCAGACAAGTCATTGATTACATTGCAGTTACATCTAGTGAATCACAAGTGGCGAGTCGTTCATGTTCCCTTTTCTTCTGCATCCTGTCCAGAAATTAAACCATGCTGACTTCTTCCGGCCACCATTTGTCCCTGCAGATTTGGACTCCAATATTTTAGAATCCTCACTTTTCCAGCACCTCCCTCACTGTTCCCGAGCTCTGCACAAACTTCCCAAGGGTGGTAGAGCAGGTATGGGTCATATATATATATATATATATATATATATATATATACACTCACCGGCCACTTTATTAGGTACACCTGTCCAACTGCTCGTTAACATTTAATTTCTAATCAGCCAATCACATGGCGGCAACTCAGTGCATTTAGGCATGTAGACATGGTCAAGACAATCTCCTGCAGTTCAAACCGAGCATCAGTATGGGGAAGAAAGGTGATTTGAGTGCCTTTGAACGTGGCATGGTTGTTGGTGCCAGAAGGGCTGGTCTGAGTAATTTCAGAAACTGCTGATCTCCTGGGATTTTCACGCACAACCATCTCTAGGGTTTACAGAGAATGGTCCGAAAAAGAAAAAACATCCAGTGAGCGGCAGTCCTGTGGGCAGAAATGCCTTGTTGATGCCAGAGGTCAAAGGAGAATGGGCAGACTTGTTCTAGCTGATAGAAAGGCAACAGTGACTCAAATAGCCACCCGTTACAACCAAGGTAGGCAGAAGAGCATCTCTGAATTCACAATACGGCGAACTTTGAGGCAGATGGGCTACAGCAGCAGAAGACCACACCGGGTGCCACTCCTTTCAGCTAAGAACAGGAAACTGAGGCTCCAATTTGCCCAAGCTCATCGAAATTGGACAGTAGAAGATTGGAAAAACGTTGCCTGGTCTGATGAGTCTCGATTTCTGCTGCGACATTCGGATGGTAGGGTCAGAATTTGGCGTCAACAACATGAAAGCATGGATCCATCCTGCCTTGTATCAACGGTTCAGGCTGGTGGTGGTGGTGTCATGGTGTGGGGAATATTTCTTGGCTCTCTTTGGGCCCCTTGGTACCAATGAGCATCGTTGAAACACCTTGTGGAATCTATGCCACGAAGAATTGAGGCAGTTCTGAAGGCAAAAGGGGGTTAAACCCGTTACTAGCATGGTGTACCTAATAAAGTGGCCGGTGAGTGTATATATATATAATATATATATATAATATATATATATATATTATATATATATACAGGCTTATATGCACAGTCTCCTAAGGGTGGGGAGGAGCAGAGGACTAAACCCCTGGAGATTGTTTTACAGCTATGGCCTGTGCCTCTCAGAATTATATTACCAGGTTGGTAGGTTGGGGCTTCAGGTGGGTAGGTAGGCAGGACCCCAGGTAGGTAGGCAAGGCCCTAGATAGACAGGTAAAAGGACAAGGCCCCAGGTAGATAGGTAGATCCCCGCTAGATATGCTGGTAGGCCCTAGGTAGGTTGATAGGCCTAAGGTAAGTAGGTTGGTAGATCCCAGATAGGTAGGCAGTAGATACTCCACAGTTAGGTAAGAAGGTAGCTAGGCAGCAGTTAGACCCCAGGTAGGTAGGTAGATCATAGGTAGGTAGATTGGCCATATGTAGGTAGGCAATAGTTAGGCCCCAGGTAGGCAGTAGATGGGCCCCAGGTAGGTAGGTATTAAATAGGCCCCCATGTAGGTAGGTAGACCATAGGACCATAGGCTCTAGGTAGGTATATAGGCATCAGTTCCCAGGTAGGTTGGGAGGCGCCATTTAGGTAAACAGTAGATAGGCCCCATGTAGGTAGGTAGAAAGTAGCCAGGCCCATGTAAGTAGGTAGTAGATACGTCCCATGTAGGCAGACCTTAAGTAGGTAGATAGGCAGCAGTTAGGCCCCAGGTAGGTAGATTGGTACCAGTTACGAAGGTAGGCAGATTGGCCTTAGGTTTGTAAGTAGGCAGTCGTTAGGCCTCAGTTAGGTAGATTGGAATGCCTCAGGTAAGTAGGCTGTAGGTAGGCCCAAAATAGATAGGTCATAAGTAGGTAGGTAGATTGGCCCTAGGTAGTTAGGTAAGCAGTAGTAATGGTCCCAGGTAGGTAGGTAGGCCACAGATAGGTCATTGTTAAGTAGGTAGGCAGAAGTTAGGTTCCAGGTAGTTCAATAGGTAGAGTCTGTTGGAAACCCAACATTATAGACTCATGACCTCAAGTTGTGGCTTGTTGACCTTTGGAACAAGGATGCCACCTACATAAAGTATCAACCTTGACAACGCTTTTCTATGGATTGTACAAGAACTGTGCTGATTGGCTAAGAGAGTTTCTTGGAGGTGTTCCAGGGGTGAGCAATCTATAGGCTACGTGTGTGTATGAGTGGTATATAAGATTGTACACAAAGTTAGTCAGGCACTTCCCATCATCCTCTTCTACCTCCCTCACCCTTTCTTTGTACCGTTGTCCCTTAGTTAGGTTTCCTCTCTGTACATATATTTATATTATCCTTTGTAATAAACTCGTGTTGTTTGTGATCAGTTTACTAAGGCACCCAAAAACCCAACAGATTCTACAGGGCTCCATTGAAAAACAACATATCACCTTTTCCCATTCCCCAACAAGTGGCAGACAAGGCTTCTCCTGGCAAATGCAGTGTGATGATATGACGTCTGCGTGGTGATGCACAGCCGAAGTCTAGTATAACTAAGACCTAGGGCCTAAGACCTACTAGGCCAAATAGTGGAGCAGGGCGTCAGTGGCACTCTTCTCCACTAAGGGATCAAAAAGATATGCCTCTTAACGCTCAGGGCAGAGGGCACAAGCACTTTTAGGCATAATGCACCCAGAGAAGACTGCCTTCTCCATCCTTTCACCCTCTGGCATTGCCACTACATGACTCTTACTGCTGTTTCTTTTATTCTACTTTCCCATCATTTCTTTGGGCTCCTCATCCAATGACACTTCTGTATATGAAGGATGAGTTTATTGTCTCTTGGACTTGAGCAAACAAAACCCTGTCTTCACCTTGTAAACAGAAATCAAGAAACAGTCCGTTCTTCAGGAGTAAGGGCATGTCCCCATGGCAGGTTTTTCAGCCGATTTTACAGATGGTCTTCGGTTTTCAAAGCTGACTGTAAACTAGCTGTCAAACTTTAACATGGACATTGTTGCTTCTTGAAAGGAGATAACTCAATCTTAACCTTTTCAATAGTAGCTTCTTACTGAGCCACCATACAAAAGGTTTTGGGAGGGCCTTTATCCTTCAAAGGTTTTATTAAGTTTATGTGGTGTATTTGGAAGGGCTTTCTCTTACCTGGCTGATGAACTTTGTAGGATACCTCTTCTTCCTCATCCCCCAACTAGCGCAGAAAATAATTTCCACTGGCATATAGCTTATAACATCCCCAGACACATTACCGTATTCTAGTTTATCGGGCACGCCAACTTTGGCCCACAAGTCCCAGAACAGTGGAAAGTCCTGCCTAATAATTTTGTCATGCAATAAGTAATCTACAATTCCCACCCCATGGGACATGATTCCATATTCTGTATGGAGGGTAACTAGGGTCATGGGATATGTCTTGGCATGACTACACATAACCCTCATCTGTTTCCTGGGTACTAGTTAATGGGGCAGTATATCAATCACCAAGGAGACTAGGCTCCCTAAGTTCAAGAGTCCAGTTACTTTATACAAAATTTAAGTGAGGTCATGATTCCAACCATAAAATGTAACCTTTTTTTGTAGCATTAAAACGTCATAAAAACAGTGCAAGCCTATGAATTTCAATAATTTTACTGCTTAATCTCTTATTGTACTGCTTATTTTTAGTTATAAAAATTCAGGAAAAAATAAATATAATATATGGATGACACATGGTTCAAGTAGTGTTTTGCACACTTAATTATGCCTACACTGAATAAAAGGGGAAGTGAAAATGATATCTATTTTGTGAATGAAGCAAACGATATATTATTAAAACAGTCCGTTTTCCTGAAAAGCCCATATTGGTTTTACACATTTTATTTGATGTTCACTGGGTGGTCAATATCTACAGGAAAATCCCCTTGGCAAGAATGTATAGCATGCTGGGTTCTAAGTAACAAAATGAAGTCAGAATACAGACAAATATATAGTTCAAATAGTACCTCAGGGACATATTTGAATTACTTTTCATGCATCCCCGGTATTCCATTTATATTTATGCTTATGCTTTCCTGAAACTGCAAATTCTAATGTGAAAATTCATTGTTTATAAATTTTATGAGAGAAACAAACCCTACTAGAAAGTTACTGAAATTAGCGCTGAACTTAATCTGTTCACTTGGTGTTTGAGAAAAAAAGCTTAACGAACAACCTTTCATTAAAAAAAAATTGCACATTCTTCAACTCTATGAAACAAAAGATTCCTCCTGTAATTTAAAGAAGCTTTCATATAAAAGAGATTTCTAAAAAATTATCTGAATATAAGACTACATTTATCAGACATATTTACAAAGTGCTCCATTTTCAGTGATTGGTGCATAGTTGAGTCAAATTATTTTGAGAATTTCCTACTTTTGACTTCGGCAGCACATAGCTTATGAAGGAGGTCATGTTTGGTGAGCTGGCTTAGTGGAAATATAAGGTGTGTGATAGATTGTCTGCACACATATCCATTGTTGTTATTAGTAAATGAGCGATTTATTGCAGAATGGGGGTATTATTGGCTTGTGGACCACAACACTGCGGAGTTTGTGAACTATTGACATGCTGCTGTGGTGAAAGTGTTTCATAAGTGGACAAATGGCACTATTGTGAATAAGCGACATGGAAACTATAAAACACCATGTGCCATTGATGTGAGAGGTGAACATCGGCTGTTAAGGTGTGCGAGGATAGACTGACAAGCTACAGTGAAGCAGCTCACTACCAAAAAAACTAGAGAGCTAAACAACAGTTCAGTAAACCCTACTGCATATGGGGCTCTACAATAGATCGCTGCACCTCTACTAACAAAGTTGCATTGGCAGAAAAGGCTTTAATTTTCACTGCAGTATTGGAATGTGACCTTCACTGAACGGAAAAGGGTTGCCTTCTCTGGTGAGTCACTTTTTCTGCTTCATTGAACAGATGAACATTTGTGTGTCAGGCAAGAGATAAAAGAAAAAATGCCCTGACACCATGGCTACAACAGAAGCTAATTGTGGCAGTATTATGGTCTGGGGAATATTTTTGTGGCATTATCTGTGCCAAGTTATCCATGTGGAAGGCATTCTCAACTGATTCATGTATGAATCCATCCTTGCAGATCACACACACCCATACATGCCGACTGTCTTCCCGTGGATGAATGGGTATTTTTCACCAAGACAATGAGGCATGTCACAAAGCCAGAAATGTCTAACATTGGGTTGAAGAGTATGAGCAAGACTACCAAGTACTACCGTGATCTTCTAATTTCCCAGCCTTGAAACCAATTGAGCGTCTGTGCAACTATGTTGACCATTGTGTTGGCACTATAGATCCTCCCCCATGCACCCTCCTGCACCTTTTGTATACACTGCAGTCAGTACAGCTGTGACAACCTACCAGGACTTTATTGAGTCACTCCCAGCCCATCTACCTGCTGTCCGTGCTGAACATGATGATTACTCTGGATATTATCATAATAATGTGACTCAACTAAGTTTATCTTTAGATCTCTACCAGGTTACTGTTTGGTGTTTGATAACCATTTTCTAACCCTAAAAAACAGATTACTAGTTGTGATTAGTGTTGAGCGATTATTATCGACAAAGTTGAAATAGGCACGGTTTTTATGTTGATCGGATTTTTTAGATCACGCGTTAATTTAGGTTAAAGTCTGTGCATAATCTATTAATATCGCACCATTTTCGGTGCTTCCTGTCATTTTGGCGGCCAGCAAATCAGCTTAGAGAATAGAGCAGGGTGACCTGTGTGTGCGACGTCATGACTGGGATGTGTATGGTTGCGATTGGCTGGAAAAATCATCATGAACCTCGTTTTACATAGAACAGCCCTTCCTGTTCATGATCAGTTGTGTCATTATCGTCAAAGGACTAGGACTTGCGTCCTGGGCCTCTGTGGCAAACAGCTCGTGCGAAATTAGTCTATTTTGTTCACAGAGACAGCTATGCTTTAGCTGTGAACCATAGAACTTAGGTAGATCGAGAGATTTGCAGATTTTAGTAGTTAGCCTGCGAAAGTTTAAAGGATCAACTTCTACCATGTAAAGTCACAAGGGAAGCGGGTGGGGGGGGGGAGGGCCGCGAGGGCGAACACAGACAAGCTCTTTAACGCTTACTGGATATTGGTGCACCCAACTTAGTGTAGACCGTACATTGCGAATAGCTTTAATATTAACAGTTTTCTGTTGAAATTATTACTTGGATGTTGTTCAGGCCTGAACTTATATTAGGAATACAGATCTTTTCTAGTAACAGCATGTCCTATTGTGTTAGGTGCAAAACTCCACTTTTATATCAGTATACATTTTCAGACAGGTGTTTTTTTTCACTTTTGGTCAGTTCAAGCTTTTGTTGATTAGAGGTACCTTGCACTTAATTTTGAATCCGAGCAATTTTGGAGTCACCACGGTGTATTGAAGTGCCAAAAATACTTTTATTATCCGTAAACAAATCAGATAGGTGTTTTTTTCACTTTTGGTCAGATCAAGCTATGTTGATAGAGGTTACCTTGCATTAAATTTGAATCCAGCAAATTTTGTAGTCACCATATGTGTATTGATAGGTGCCCAAAAATACTTTTATTATCCGCATACATTTCAGATAGGTGTTTTTTTCACTTTGGTCAGTCAAGCTTTTGTGATAGAGGTAACCTTGTACTTAAATTTGAATCCGAGCAAATTTTTGGTTTTGATTTGAGGGAAATTTGAGAATAGCAGTGATTTGCCGACTTTAAAAAATAGGACTTTCCAAAACTCTTCCATACCTTCTCAAATTTTTTATCTTTCCTGATCATAGGAGCGAAATACAGGTGGTAAGCGAGCAAAGGAGGGGGTAGACCATGGAAGTAGAGGTACGAAGAGAAGGTTCTCCTCCAGAGCGGCGACAACACCATGCCATCGGATCGTCGTTGTCAGGACCGACAGGCCTGACATTCGCTGGGTCAGGCCCATGTGAATCTCAGTAACGAACAGCTCGTCCAATCTGTTTCTTTCAGTGGTTAATGCAAATGCATCCATCAGTCTTACCTCCTCGACCTCCCATCAAGGCCACAAATTCGTTCATCAATCACAATCCACATCCGTACCAACATGAAGGCAGCCCAATTGTCAACTCGTGTACCCACCACCTGTGGATAATCCATTTTCCTGAAGACCTCTTTGATGACAAAATGCGTATGGGGTCAGAAGGGCAATGTTAAAAGATCAAGAGAGGGCCCAAAGAGTATACTTGTCTGCTTGACCGCCCAGTTTACTCAATGCCAATCAGAGGAGGAGAAGAACCGGTCATCGCAAAAATCCCCGGGCGGTCGGCAACGCCTTGCAGTTGCCATGTTGCTTGAAGCCCGCAGCTCCTGGATGCAGAATGTCAGGACGACCAGTTCACCTGTGTTGATGATGATGATGACTACAATTGCTGATCCAACGTGGTCTTTTCAGCAGAATTTTTGCTTGCGAGCAGCCTTCCATCACTGGACAAGGGAGGAAACGATGGGGTAGTGTCAATACGGGTCCCCAGCCTCAAAAAAGGGAGAGGTGCTGCTCGCAGAAAGTCCGCGAATGATTCCGCCAGCCACGGGTCAGCGGAAAACCCCGCTCCTTCCTTATCGCTGTCAAAAAGGGTCCGTACATCTCAAGCCTGGGCCTTCTTTGAGCAAGCCTCTGATTCACCCCAGCGTGTATATGCCGCCTTTTTGCCCTAAACGCATAAGTAAGAGGCAGAGAATCTTAGGTGTTTTAATCACCACCAACATGTCAATGGTCACATGCAGCGAATAAAAAAAAAATGCCAATGAGTTGAAATGGAGGCAACACTTGGCCAAAAAAGGCCAGTACCGACGCAGGGCTTCCCATCCACTTGTCACACCCCTGTCTCCCGCCTGCCCCTCCTGCAAAACCTACCACCAAGCGTATCCTCAAGCTGCCCATTCTCTCAGAGTCAAGATCAGGGATCATCCCTCCTCATGCACACTAAGCCTCCCAACCGTCGTCCGAGTACACCAGCACCACCAGAGACCCTTCCTACCCCTTCTCCTACGCCAGTTTGATGACCTTCATGCCGTACAGCGGCCATGTTCAAGCAGCCAGCCCTTCTGTCCTTCCAGGTTTTGGGAGCAGAAGAACACTTTAAACCCTAACCATCCCAACGCCAAAAAGCCTGGAATGTCGGCATTGCAAGCTTTTGTCCTAGGAAATGTTGCCTTTCTGTCTGGTGGACCAGATGGGTTCCGCTATGTCATGGCCCCATGCCTGCCCCAATTTTCCAAGTGAAGCTCAATTGGTCCGCACTCATACGGAGGGGCAAGCGCTACCCAGTCTTGACTGTGTACTGAGGAAGGCTGAGGTCATACCTCACACTTCCTGCTTCCGTTTCCCGCACTCTCTTCAGCACGACTGTTTTTCCGTTGCTGCGTCATAAGGGCATTTTTAAATACCGGTTAATACATGACGGACGCTAGCCTGGGCCTCTCACCCGCACCCACTGTAAGTCCTGGGCCTGGCAGCTGGACCTCCCGTGTTAATAGATGACGATGCCTGAGCCTGGGCCTCTCACCGCTCCCACTGTAAGTCCTGGGCCCCCCTTGGGGGGCAGCCTGGACCTCCGTTTTAACAGATGCTGAGGCAGCACTGGCTCTCACCATTAGGGGCAATCAGAAGAGCTTCAAATTTCTCTAAAAAATCATATTTTGAAAAGGTGATTCTGTGAGGTTAAGTAGTGTCAAAAAGGGCTCCAGAGGGCTGGACACAAATTGCAGAATTTGAGGATTAAAAATTTTCTGGGGCTGGAGATCACTATTGGTAGCATCCTTTGATCTCAACAGGGGGTCTGTCACTAACACTGAAGAAGGATTTGGAGGATAAATGATACCATTGATTGATTGTGCTGAATCACTCTCATAAGCCAGGAGGTGCAAATGTCTTCTCAACTTAAGAAGTGTTTTTGGGGATGATTAGAAATTTTTTATTACTTATGGGTGTGTGGGGACGAATTAACACATCTACACGTGTCTAAAAAATACCTTTAAAAACTGCATGGAGGGTGTATGTATGTATGTTATCACACTTGAAAAAAAAAGCAAAATATATTAATGTAAAGCTATAAATAAAACTTCCCCTAAATAAATTCGTAAACCAAATGTCAGTTACCAAAAAATATACTAAATGACAGTCACTGTACAAATAGCATATGCCACTTTGTAACTCCTGTGTGTCAAACAGTTTTAGTGGTCATTCGCCGGTAACAGGACAGATATAGTCAATGTCCAGTGAAACTAAAATGGTGGTTGAAAGACTCCTTTTTACGGCACTTTTTAAAGTCTGGGGTCATGCAGGTTTGGGGCTTCATGCTGTGGCTCAGGACAGGATAGTCTATGTCCAGTGAAACAAAAATGGTGGTTCATGACTCCTATTTTCCCAGCACTTTTTTATCTGTTGGGTCAGACAGGTTTACTGGTCATTCTGCGGGTACAGGACAGATATAGTCAATGTCCAGTTCAAACTAAAATGGTGGTTGAAAGAAACCCTTTTTTCCGGCCCCTTTTTAAAAACTGGGGGTTATGCAGGTTTGGGGCCATGCTGTGGCCCAGGGCTGGGGATAGTCGATTCCAGTGAAAGTAAAATGGTGGTTGAAAGACTCCCCTTTTTCTGGCACTTTTTTTAAACTGGGGTCTCGGGTTTGGGGCCATGCTGTGGCCCCGGCAGGGATAGCAATGTCCTGTGAAACTAAAATGGGGGTTGAAAAAACTCCTTTTTTCCGCACTTTTTAAAATTTTGGGGTCATCAGGGTTTGGGGGTCATGCGTGGCCCAAACAGGGAAGTCCAATGTCCATGAAACAAAATGGTGGTTTAAAGACTCCTTTTTTTCCGGGACTTTTTAAACTGGGGTCATGCAGGTTTTTGGGGGTCATGCGTGGCCCAGGGCAGGTATCGTCAATGTCCGGAAACAAAATGGGGGTTTAAAACTCCTTTTTTTCCGGGACTTTTAATCTGGGGCATCAGTTTGGGCTCATCTGTGGCCCGACATTAAAATCAAGTCCAGTGAAAACAAAATGGTGGTTGAAAGACTCCTTTTTTTCCGGCACTTTTTAACTTGGGAACAGGTTTAATGGCATTCGCGGTACAGGACAGAAAAATATCAATGCCGTGAAACTAAAATGGGGGTTTAAAGACTCCTTTTTTTCCCCACTTTTTAAAACTGGGGTCACAATTTGGGCTCAGCTGCGTTCCAGGGCAGGGATATTCAATTCCAGTTTTTAAGTAAAATATGGTTCAAATCATCTGCCCCTTTTGGCAATTTTTTAATTTGGGGTTTTTACAAGGGGTTTAAGGTCAGGCTGTGGTACAAGACAGGGGTGTGAATGGGCTGTGACTTTTTTTTTTGTGACTTTTATAACCCAAGTGTGTTGCCTAAGATGTAGCACGTATCCATTTGACTGTTGTGGATGTTAATTCCAGCTTCTCCAGCCCTGTTTGGGTGTAATAATGAAGGTGTTGTTCCTCTCCCATAGACTTTAATGGTCATCAGCGATAATCTATTATCGACTATCGGAAATCATCTTGATAATTGCCAATATCGACTATCGACCCGATGACGATAGTCAACGTAATCGCTCATCACTACCCATAACAACCGATCAGAGTTCCCCTTTCATTTTTTTCAGAGCACTATATGAAATGAAAACTGAGCTCTCAGTTCCCTAGATGTCCAGGAGACTCCCTCAAAATGGGGTGTCTTCCAGGATTCCCTAAAGAGGTATGTAATCTCCTGGGTGCTGTGCACCTTGTCCTCCTCCTTTTAATTTAGCTTGTTTTACTTTCATAGTACAAACTGAAGACGACTACATTGTAGCTAAGAAAACACCAGGAAATCCCAGCCTGCTGGAGCCACCAATTGGAGGAAAGACTGAATCGACTGACAGTTGTGGATTTGTCTATAAGGCTACAGTTCATTACTACTATTTTGGCTGCAAGAGGATGGTGGTGATGGGCACTGTTCGGGCATTGCCATTACCTGGTACTAAGACTTGCTCCTTTGACTTTTTATACCCATCTTTCTAGAGTAATAAACAATTGTTTTCTCGGGATATATTATGATTTAAGCTAGTAAGACATTTTGGCCCATACAATCTTTGTTTATTTGTTAAAAATATCAAAACATCGTAAAAATGTGCAATTTTCAAAGATCAAATAAATTGTGGGAGGGCAATTACGACTGGAAAGGGGAATGGTGTATGTGTTTTTATTTTATTTTTTGTGTTTTACATTTTTGTACTTGGTCCTTTTTTTTAAACTCTTTTTCCACTTTTCCTCATAGGGGACGTGTGTATGATACCATAGTGCCATCACAGGCAGCCCAGGAAGTCTTTTAGACTTCCATGGCTATCAGGTAAACCATCAGCAGCTGCGATCATGCCCGAGCTGCTCCATTGGTTACAGAGGGAGCCTCCTCCCTCTGTCTTTCCCTTAAATCCCGATTGATCGCAGTAGCTAAGGGGTTAATCACCTGCAGCCCGAGCTCATCCTGGCCGCAGGCGATGCAGCATGGGGAGATGTTACATGATACAGCTAGTCCCATGTTGCGATCATGCGGGCCCTGCTTCAAAGCCCGCACGATATCCAGGACTTACCCATATGTCCATTTGCGTATAGTCATGAAAGACATGATATGCTATAATGAAACGGTCTCTTCATTTAACTGAATCGCTGGGTAAAGAATTTTCCACTTATTTTACAAAAATTCATACAGCTCTGTACACGTTAAAAAAATCATAGAAATATTAACCCCTTCCCGACATGGGATATATGCATACGTCCTAGCGGGAAGTGCGTTTCCGCAAATTGACTATCCATAGGCGATCGTGCGGGCTTATAAGTGAGCCCCGCACAATCGCAACATGGCACCAGTTGTATATTACCGCAGGCCTCATGCCACATCACCCACGGCCGGAGTGTTTAACCCCTTAGCTCCAACGATCAATTAAGATCGTCGGAGCTAAGTCGCAGGCAGGAGAAGTAAGCTCCTGCTGCCTGCTCCCGGCACGCTGCCACACAACAGTGCAGCAGCAATCTCCTACCAGACGACCCCGGGAAGTGAAAGTCACTCCCCGGGTCATCTGTGACGTCACCATACCCACAATGCATTGTTGGCATGGTGAATGACAGTTGTCATGGCGACCAGGACACAGCAGCAATGCTGTGTACTGGCCTGCCTTGTAACAGCAATCTTTAGATTGCTGTTACAAATCCTCTGTGGGAAAAAGTGAAAAAAGTGTAAAAAAGTTGAAAAAAGTAAAATACAAACACAAGAAATAAAATAAAAACACGTACACCGCCCATTTCACCTTTACAAACGCCAATCACCCCAAAAAAAGATCAAAAATAAATAAATTACCCATATTTGGTATCATCGCATGTGTAACGACCTGTCCTATAAACATGTTACATAAATTAACCTGTACGGTGAACCCTGTTAAAAAAATTCAAAAAAACAATCCAAGAATTGCGATTTTTGTTCATCCCACAGCACATAAAATGGAATAAAAAGTGATAAAAAAACTCATATTAACACTAAAATTGTACCAATTAAAATGTCAGTTCATCCCGTAAAAAAAATGTCCTTACACGTCTCTGTATACAGAAAAATAAAAAAAGTTATGCTTCTGAGAAGACAGCGATGCATAAATATTGTTTTACACTATAAAAACATTTTTTAAAGTGCTTCAACATAAAAAAAACTATATAAATTGGGTATCGCCGTAATCTTATCGACCCACAGAGTAAAACTAACTTCTCATGGATACTGCAAATTGAGCGCTGTTAAAAGTAAAAATAAAAAACACTACTAGGATTGCAGTATTTTCGTCACCCTGCCTCACAAAAAATAGATTTAAAACTGATCAAAAAGTCGTGTCCCCGAAAAAATTATACCAATAAAAATTTCAGCTCATTCCGCAAAAAACAAGCCCCTACACAGCTCCATACACAGAGCTCTCAGACTATGGCAATGCAAATACATGTTTTCCTTTGAATAAAAGTGTTTTTATTGCGTAAAAGCAGTAAAATATAAAAAAATACAAATTTGGTATCACTGTAATCGTATTGACCTGCTGAGTAAAGCTAGCACGTCATTTATACCGCACGGTGACTGCTGTAAAAAATAAAAATAAAAAACACTACCAGAAATGCTGCATTTTGTTCAAAATGCTTCCAAAAACCTTAATAAAAAGTGATCAAAGAGTTACATGCACCCCATAATGGTACTGATAAAAATGTCAACTACCCCCGGAAAAAAAACAACCCCTAATCTGTCAGTATACGAATAAGAAAAGTTATGTTTCAAATAGGCAAAATAAAACGCAATGTTATAGACCTTTTTTGTATTGTGTAAAGTTAAAAAATAAAAAACTATATAAAAAATTATACCCTTGTAACTATCCTACCCCCAAATAAAGTTATACTGTCATTTTTCCCCTACATGAAAACTGTAAAAAAGAACCCAAAAAAAAGATGGGGAACTGCATTTTCCCCCCCCCCCCAATTTTTATGCCCCAAAACTAAAAAAAACTAGGAACACCTGTCCACCAAAATGAAAGACAACCCTAATTTAGATCCCTGAGGTGTTGAATCCAAAAGGGGGGTTCTGGAAAGGGTTTATGTTCTGTACTTTGAGGGTTTGCAAATGCGACATGGCCCCACCCAAAAACTGCACTCCAAAAGCCAAATAACACCCCCCTTAAACGCCCGCTCCCCCAAACACCGTTACACCCACATGAGCGTATTTTGAATTGGGGGGATTTTTTTTTCCAGGGGTTTCTTGTAAAAAAAATTTAAATTTTTACTAAAATTGGAGATTGTTTGGGAAAAAAATTATTTTCATTTTCCCCCCTAACGCTAAAAAAAATTTTGTGAAAAACTGTGGGGTTATAATTCCCCTACACCCCCCGGTTATTTCCCTTTCGGGGGTTTTATTTCCCAAAATGGGGTCTTTTTTAGGGGGGTTTATTAAGATTTATGCCCTTAGGCTGTCCCAAACCCGAAATGGCACCTAAATAAAAACGTAATGAAAATAGACCTATAAAATCCCGAATTGTTCTTCCCCATTTTGGGGTTGTGGTTGAGCCAAATAGCGTTTCTAGATACATATGGGATACTCTGAAAACGAGAATCTGTGGAATCAAAATTAAGTGCATTTATTGTCACATCTACCGTATTCTTGTGAATAAAGGGTAAAATTGAAAATCTTCAAAAAAAATGATTTTTAAATTTTTACCTCCACTTTGTTTTAATTCCTGTGAAACACCTATTGGGTTTTTTAAATTCCTAAATGGTGTTGTAATCTTTTTAAGGGGGGTAGTTTCTTACTGAAGTTATTTATGGGGGAGTAACAACAGGCCAACCAAAAACCCTTAGAACTGAATATTCCTAAAAAAAAGTATATTGCAAATTTTCTTGAAAATTTGAAAATTTAATACTAAATTTGTAACCCCTCTAATGTCAAAAAAAAAAGACTTTAAAAAAAATATGCCACCCCTACACAGCAATGGTAGATGCGTTAAAATTTTTTGGTGGAATAACTGTCTGTCTTACACACAAAAATTTTTTTAAGGGGGGATTTCTAGATGAAAGTTTTTTTTGGGGAAATAACATACGGGCCCAAATAAAAATCAGTTAAAAACTGGAAGGGTCCCTAAAAAAATTTATTGAAAAATTTTCTTAAAAATTTAAAATTTACTACTAAATTTTGTAAGCCCCTAATGTCATAAAAAACAAAAAAAAAAAAGACATTTAAAAAAATGTCTGGCCCGAAGACATTGGGTTAAAATCTAGTTAAAACTTTTTTTGAGGGGAATAAATGTTGCTTAACACCAAAATGTTTTAATTTTAGAAAATGGAAATGTTTTAAAATTTTCACTACTTTGATTTTTTTTCCAAAAATAAACAAGTATTTTTTTGGACAAAATGTATTACTATTTTAAAAGCAAAAGTGTCACAGAAAACATTCTCTAAATCACTTTGGATACGTAAAAGGTCCAAAAGTTTTTCCCAATAAATGACAATCCATTTTTCAGAAAGAGGCTCTGTCAGAAAGGCCAAAACTGGCTCCTACGGTAAGGTGTTAAAGGTCTTGGAATAAGATGATACAGAAATAATATAAAATTGTGTAAAAAAAAACAAACAGTAAAACAGTACAAAACATACAGTCAATTGGTATCACCACATACATAACAACCTGAATAACAAAATTATTACAATGTTTACCAGCATGGTAGATTTGGAATCAAGGAGTTGTGATTTTTTGTTCATCTAAACTACGAGAAATTTAAATAAAAAGTTATCAATAAAATCATATATACCCAATGAAAACTTTAGCTCATCCCACCAAAAAAAGAAACAAATAACAAAAAATTAACCTTAAAGGGGTTGTCTCACTACAAGGATTTGCTTTTTGTGTTAAAAAAATCTTGCAAAAAAAAATTTTACTTTGCAATTAAAGTCCATTAACAGTGTCCTACCATTTCAGATATCCCCGATGGGCTCATCAGCTCCTCGGTCACTATACTACGACCTGTTCAATCTTCCCTCACAGGCTGCCACAACTGGTTCTATTGCTACAACCGCTTTACTGCAAAAGTAGAGGCAAGTAAACACGCCCCCGAATTCAAAATAAAACCAAGAAAACAGGACTGAGGGAAAGAAAGAGGGAAAAACAACCCCTTTAAACAGCTCTGTTGGTGGAAAAAGAAAAAATAAATTGATGTTTGAATATGGCTACAGAAAAAAAAAAAAGATTTTTTAATTGTCTTCATTTTGCAAAAGTAGAAAAATATGAAAAATTATGTAGATTTGGTGTCTCCGTAATTATAACACCCATAGAATAAAGCTAACAG
>JAODAL010040490.1:0-36854 GCA_025379985.1 Phyllomedusa bahiana
ATACGCCCCCCACAATAAACACTTTCATTGATCTGCCCCCAGCAGAAGCGCAGTCCGTGATTGCCATCTCGTGGCGATAGTAAGCAACCACCCTCATAAGACAATCATGTGTCCACCCACCTCCGAATATTTTTAGCCAGTAAAAAAGTAGGCAAAAATGAGAGAGGAGGGGAAGCCTGGAGAGGAGTTTTTGGCCCTATAAGACACGAGCCCAGGCTCAAATCTGTGTTCATAGGCTGGGGTTCAATTTCTGATTGAGCTGTGTTCCATTCTTCTTTCTAAACCCCTTGGATCTGAAAGCTGAAACATCTTTAAGTGTGAAATCTTTCTCATTTTATCCCTTTTATTTTCATAACTGATTGATGTGTATGTCATAGTCCTTGTTAGTGTATTTTGTTTATGTAAGCATTGTGATTCGTTCAATATTAAAGTTATTAGTAATACGTGAATTCTTGTTGCTGCATGGATCCATTTCCTTGAAGGAGTGTATTTTATTTTTGTAGCTGCTATAGAGCAGTGAGGTAAGCATTTTTTATGTGTTTTTAGAATATCTGTTAGGAATCAGATTCCTTCCGGCTGATTCTTTTTGATTATTGAGTGAAGGTGGTGGCAGCGGATATTTTTGGGGTGCTGGGTTTGTCTTGTGGTGCAATTTATGCTTGATCCGCTACCTGATTGAGAGGTAAGCGCAAGTGCAAATAAATCTACCCCATTACAGTGGCCCCCGGTCACGTGCTGGTGAGTGTGTACGTGACAGCCTTGATGTCCCAAACTTGGTCGTTGACAGCGGGCACATCTGAATCAGAGGGCAGGGGAAGGGGAGGTGCAGGTGGCTGCCATAGACTACAAAGAATGGGGAGACGCCGGCTGCATCTGCGTCGCGCTGGTTATAAGAAAATTCAGCCCAAGGGAGCAGCTCGGTCCAGTTGTCCTGACGTCCGGATCCAAAGTAACGCAAGTATTCTCCCAGAATCTTGTTCACCCTCTCCACCTGCCCATTGGACTGAGGGTGATAGGCCGATGAAAAGTCCAACTTGACTTGCAGACGGGAGCATAGTGCACGCCAAAATCGGGAAACGAATTGAACACCGCGGTCGGAGACAATGTGTGAAGGTAACCCATGTAGCCGGAAAATATGCCAGAAGAAAAGACTAGCCATTTGTGGGGCAGACGGCAGGCCAGGGAGAGGCTCAAAGTGGGACATCTTTGAGAACCGGTCCGTAACCACCCAGATGACCGAATTCCCAGAGGAAACTGGTAGATCTGTGACGGAATCCATAGCTGTGTGCATCCAAGGGGTTTCTGGCACAGGCAGTGGATGCAAGAGACCTGCGGGCCTGTGGTGTGGGACCTTGTTCCGAGCACAAGTGACACAGGCGAGGGTGAAGTCCTTGACATCTTGTGCCAGAGTCGGCCACCAGTAGTGCCGCGAGATCAAAGCGTAAGACTTCCGAGCTCCGGGATGGCCAGCCAAGATGGAGCTATGCCACCACTCCAGAATCTTTTTCCTGAGTGCCAGCGGCACGTAAGTCTTGCCCGTAGGAATGTTTTGGAGATCTGCGGGAGCCACGTGAACCAACCGTTCGGGAGAAATGATGTGTTGTGACACCGGTTCTTCACCGACCATGTCCGAGGCACGGGAGAGGGCATCAGCCTTGACGTTTTTCTCAGCAGGTCGGAAATGTATGCGAAAGTCAAAACGTGAGAAAAAGAGAGACCACCGGGCTTGGCGAGGGTTTAAACGTTGGGCCGTCTGAAGATACAACAAATTCTTGTGGTCCGTAAAGATGTCGATTGGATGACGAGCCCCCTCCAGCAGATGTCGCCACTCCTCCAGGGCTAACTTGATAGCCAAGAGTTCCCGGTCCCCAATGGCATAGTTCCGCTCTGCCGGCGAAAAGGTCTTTGAGAAGAACCCACATGTGAGAATCTTGCCTTTGGGGCCTGTGTGAGGACCGCCCCTGCCCCCACGGAAGAGGCATCCACCTCCAAGGAGAACGGCCTCTCGGAATCAGGCCGGACCAAGACAGGTGCAGTGGAGAAGGCAGTCTTTAGATCAACAAACGCCTTCTCAGCCTCCGGAGGCCAACATCTCGGGTTCGCATTCTTCCTAGTGAGGGCCACGATAGGAGCCACCAAGGTGGAGAAGTGGGGAATAAATTGTCGGTAATAATTTGCGAAGCCCAGGAAGCGCTGTATTGCCCGAAGACCGACAGGACGGGGCCATTGAAGCACCGCAGAGAGTTTTGCTGGGTCCATCTTTAGGCCCTTAGCCGAGACTATGTACCCGAGGAAAGGTAGGCTGGTCTGATGGAATAAACATTTCTCCAGCTTGGCGTACAATCGGTTGCTGCGCAGACGTCGCAGAACCTGGCGCACTTGTGCCCGGTGAGTCTGAAGATCAGGGGAGAAAATCAGGATGTCATCTAGGTACACTATGACGCAGGTGTACAAGAGATCCCGGAAGACATCGTTGACGAATTCTTGGAACACCGCTGGAGCGTTACAGAGCCCAAAGGGCATCACGAGATACTCAAAATGTCCATCTTCTTCCACTCGTCCCCCTCCCGAATTCTGATGAGGTTATAGGCTCCTCGCAGATCCAATTTGGAAAACACCTTAGCCCCCTTGAGACGGTCAAAAAGTTCTGAGATCAGTGGGAGAGGGTAGCGGTTTTTCACGGTGATCTTATTTAGACCCCTGTAGTCTATACACGGGCGGAGGGAACCATCCTTCTTCTGCACGAAGAAAAACCCGGCTCCGGCTGGGGAAGAGGACTTACGAATGAATCCTTTCTGCAAGTTCTCCTGAATGTAGGCCAACATGGCCTGAGTCTCCGGCACGAACAGCGGGTAGACCCTTCCCCGTGGGAGGACTGGTTCCTGGGAGGAGGTCAACAGGGCAGTCGTAAGGCCGATGTGGCGGCAGCGAATCGGCATCTTTCTCGGAGAATACATCCCCAAAGTCCTGGTACTCTGCCGGCAGACCTGGCAACGGCTTGACAGGCGGGTGCGGAGAAGTGGTAGGCACCAGGCGTGGTACCTCCAAGCAAAGGTTCTGGCATTCCGGTCCCCAACGCAGGACCTCGTCTGTCTTCCAATCGAGCGTAGGGGCGTGACGTTGCAGCCAGGGAAGCCCCAAGAGGATCGCCGAGGAAGCACGGGACAGAACGTGGAACCTGATCTTCTCCTTATGTAGCGCCCCCACACGGAGAGTCACCGGCCGGGTTATATACTGGATGGGATCAGTGAGGAGCTCCCCACTGACCGAAGAAATAAGTAGAGGCTTCTCCAGCCAGACTACAGGTACGCGGTATCGGGTTACCAATGAGGCAAGGATGAAGTTCCCGGCAGACCCCGAGTCCAGGAAAGCAGAACTCCGGAACGAAGGTCCAGCATCTGAAGTCACCTCCACTGGCATCATCAAACGTGGAGAGGAGGAAACTGCACCTAGCGCCGGCTCTCCTACGGCACCTAGGTGTGAGCGTTTCCCGGACACTGGTGACATAGCGGACAGCTTCTGCAGAAATGGTCCAGGCTGGCGCCGTAGAGACATAGCTTTTCGGCTCGACGACGGTTCGGCCGGGAACTTCATCCTTGCCTCATTGGTAACCCGATACCGCGTACCTGTAGTCCGGCTGGAGAAGCCTCTACTTATTTCTTCGGTCAGTGGGGAGCTCCTCACTGATCCTATCCAGTATCTAACCCGGCCGGTGACTCTCCGTGTGGGGGCGCTACATAAGGAGAAGATCAGGTTCCGGTTTTCACCAGAGCCTGCCGCAAAGCGGGATGGACTTGCTGCGGCGGGAGTCTACCAGGTCGCTACCCCTGACATGACATGCTTGCGATGGCGGCCAAGGATGAGCGTGGTACAGAATCGTGAGACGTAGGCGTAGTCGGGGACAGGCGGCAAGGTCAGGGCACGTGGCAAAGGTTCGCAGTCGATAAACGTAGGCAGAGGTCAGAAAACACGGTAGGACAGAAGATACTCGGGAACGCTTTCTCTAGGGCACGGAGGCAACAAAGATCCAGCAGGGAAGTGACGTGGATCCAAAACCTATATAGGGACAGCGCCCGGCAATTAACCAATTACCGGCGCACTGTCCCTTTAAATTTACATGGACGAGCGCGCGCGCATGCGCATTCCGGTCGGCAGGGGACGAGGACCGGACGGGAGTGATTTCAGGTGTGGACGGGACGGGTGCGACCACGGCCAGCAGCGTGGCCAGTGGCGCCACCCGTCCGTGCCGGGGACCCGCCAAGGGGAACATGGGCGTGACCGCGGTCCGAGGACCGGATCGCGGCGCAACCAGTTACACCTTGTAGTGAGACGACTCCTTTAAGAGCTCTCCAGCTACAACTGTAATAAAAAGTGAATCCTTTGTAACTTGGATAACAATCTGATCACATTTTATTGACCAATGCAAAAATGTAGGCAATTACAAAGGGTTTACTTACTTTTTCTCCCTGCATTGTGGATGTCAACGCAAACACTTCCACTGTTCATGTACAGAATTTTATGGAGCACATTATGTAATTAGTTTAGTCAGATTGTGTTTGCCATTAATTGTGACTTGTATAACAGTGTGGCCACATTGTATTACTAATCAATGCAAAAAATCCAAATAATTACAATTATAGACAAAGAATCAAACTTAACTAAGAACACACAAATAGTTGTACTGGTCATGTACTTTATTGAACACATTGAGTAAACATCATAGTGCAGGGAGAAAAAGGTAAGTTAACGCTTTGGAATTACCTGGATTGTTGTACTGATTACCAATAAAATATGGTCCAGCTGTTACTCAGTAAAACAGAATATGGCTATGTTTACACGGCTTATTTCGGGACGTCCCAAAATACGTTTCAAATAATGAACAATTAGATTAGCATTGATTCCAATGTAAAATACGCCTCGTCGTTCACACGAGGTGTATTTCCGCGACGTATTTTCGCCATGTAAATACAATCGTAAAATTTAGTCCGCTGTCACTTATTGAGGCATATTTCGCAGCGTAAATCCCCATAGTAAAGAATGGGGAATGTATTTACGATGCGAAATACGTGCCACACTTTGTGACACGTATTTGAAACGTATTTTGGGACGTATTTGCGGACGTAATTACGTCCGCAAATACGCCCCGAAATAAGCCATGTGAACATAGCCTATAACTAAAGCGCACATAAACAGCACATTTACTAAAAATGAACAGTCTAAAGAAAAAAACAAGTAACTCTGTTACTGACTTGCTATTTGGCAATGGTTTTTAATTAAGAGGATGAGATTAGCAATGCAGGTTTCACAGTTACTTTATTCATTAAATACAGGGACATAAAGCCTGGTTACTGATAAATCTGTTCTCCTCATGAAACATTGCTTGGTGTGAACCATACCTCAAAGAAAACAACTTTTTAAAAGGCATAGTAGGGAGATGCATGAAGCTGGAAAGGCTACAAAAGGATTTTGTTTGGTCAAAATATCTATAACTGCTTTAAAATAGAAAATTCAGGACTGTTGCTACTATTCCTAGTAGTTGGCATCCTGTTAAAATCACCTCAAGAACACAAATAGTAATCCTGAAAAAAGTGAAGAAAACAAAAAACAACTAAATGCAATGACCAAAAACTACAGAAGACTCTAAAAACTGCAAAAACTTCTGTTTATGTACACACAGTTAGAAAAAGACTGAACATGAGTAGTGCTTAGAGTTGGACACCACAAAGATAGTCACTGCTGCCCAAAAAAAAAATAATCGTGGCCCGTCAAGCTTGCCCAATACCACCTGGATCATTTACAGTGCTATATGGACTTTCACACGGGGTGAATACGCCTGGTGTTTTAGAAGTACGCGCTGGCCAAAGGGGGAGCCGGCCACATTCACTTCTATTATCCACAGTGTGTAAACGCCTCACTTCTTTCTACCGGCGTACAATACAGAAGACGGCGTAATTCACCATAATTGCAGGGCGCAATTTGGGCATATTGGAGCGCAAATATGCCGTGTGAATATACCCTTATAAGACAAAAGGAGAAACTTTGTAGTACAAATGCACAACACTATCTTTGCAGGCAAAAGAACACTGCACACCAAAACCTCAACCCAACTGAGAAGCGTCACAGTTTGAGACTGCTCTGCTGCTTAGGGCCCTGTACACCTTATGATCTTTGGGGGAAAACGAATTCAACAATGTATCAAAGCATTTACAGGAGAATGTAAGGATATGTTCACACAGCGTATTTGCGGGGCAAATACGGGATTTTTCAGCATATCCCCCGACTGGGGAAAAAGAAGGGTGAATGGGGGCCAGGCCAGAGTGCGTGCTTCTAAAACATCGAGCCTATAGCGGCGCACACAGTAGCGACCGCTATACCCTGTGTGAACCCGGTCCAATAGTGCCAGTCCAAGACCTCAGGCTGATGAGATGTTGGGTGATGCAAGAAAACAGGGTCCCAAAATACACGAGTAAATAGACTAAAGAATGTTTGAAGAAGTTTTGTTTTCTTTAATGCCTAAGTCCGCCTCCTAACCTCGACCTCATGGAGATGCTGTGGCATAACCAGTGGCAGGCTGTTAATGTAAGGTATCTGAGAAACACAGATGAAGTGAAACATTTGCGTGGGGAATGGTCCAAGATTCCTCCTCAACATTGTGCAAACCTTATTTGTATTTGCAGGAAATGTTTGGTGAAAAAGATTGCTCCTGAAGGGGATCTACAGGTTATCAAAGTGATGCTCCCACCATACACTTAAATGGCATTTTGAAAAGATATGCCATCAAAGTGTGGGGTGCACCTATCTTGGGAACAGGCCTCCAAAAGTGTTGGCTTAGAATTGAGAGCCAGTTGGGGTTGCGCACGACTCTCCAGTCTGTTTTATGGGCGTTTTGAGTATAGATGAACACACACCGCTCACCTGTACTCAGAACTCCCATAAGGGCTTGTTCACACGACATTTTTGTGATCCGTTTACGGGGATCGCGTGTGGGGCCGTCCTCCTGCTGGGATCGCATCCCCGGCCGTCAACTCTCCTGCTGGGGATCGCAGGGTGGGCACTGTGCGCGTCCCCTCTGGGGGTTATCGCAGGTTTGGGGCGGGGGCAGTCCGGGGCGCTGGGGGATCGCAGGTAGCGGCGGCGTCCCCTGCTGGGGGATCGCAGGTGGGCGGCGGCGTCCTCCTGCTGGGGGATCGCAGGTGGGCGGCGGCGTCCTCCTGCTGGGGGATCGCAGGTGGGCGGCGGCGTCCTCCTGCTGGGGGATCGCAGGGGTCGCGGCGGGGTCCTCCGCTGGGGAAACGCTGGCGGGGGCGTCCTCCTGCTGGGGGATCGCACGTCAGCGGCGGCGTCCTCCTGCTGGGGGATCGCAGGTCAGCGGCGGCGTCCGGCGGCTGGGGGATCGCATGTGAGCGGCGGCGTCCGGCGGCTGGGGGATCGCATGTGAGCAGCGGCGTCCTCCTGCTGGGGGGGGATCGCAGGCGAGCGGCGGCTGGGGGATCGCAGGCGAGCAGCGGCGTCCTCCTGCTGGGGGGATCGCAGGCGAGCGGTGCCGTCCGGTGGCTGGGGGATCGCAGGCGAGCGGCGGCGGCAGATGGTGAACTGCTGGAGAATAACGTGCAAGAGCGACAAACTCTCTATTCTGAGCCAACACTTCCGGTGGCTTGTTCCTGAGACAGATGCGGTCCCAGAGGTGGGAACTGTATCTATCAGGCTTTGATAGCATATCTTATCAACATGCCATCAAAGTGCATGGTGAGATAACCCCCTTCAATTCATAGTACTGTGTGTTACTAGGTTAGACTGTGTATGTCTATTAGTAGTATAATGTTGTACCGTGTTAGCCATAGAAAGTAGTAGAAGAGTGAAGAAATCAGGTAATACCTTTTAGAGGCTGAGTATATTTGATGGTGAGCTTTTGAGAGTACTAGCTCCCTTCTTCAGACATGATGTTATGCAAGAAACTGAAAATTCACAGAATTTTTATACACATAATACAGGGGTCTTCTAAAGAAATTATAATCTTTGAAAATAACAAAATGCAATATAAGTAGAGCAGTTATTTACAATAGGTCAAGAAATAAACAATCTGGAGACTTGTGTGGCGTGATGGAGGGATCAGTGATTCTTGCATAGTGTGACATGAAACTGGCATGAATATTAAGCCCAAATTTGCATTAACTTATATTCCCATTCCTTTCTCTCCCTCTGTGTCTTAAAATGTCCCATTAAAACCACGACCTGCAAATGTTAACAACTAAAGAATATTATAAAGAAGTTTCCAATTCAGGTCCAGAAGCAGGTAGAAGTGCTTATCCCAGGGGATCCCAATTCGGGCTGCTTCTATATGCTCCCCAAGATACACAAAGATATTAAAGTAGTTCCAAAGGGTTCCCTTACTTTTTCTTGCAACTGTATTGGCTGAAGCTGCACATTCTAGACTTCCTTCTCTCTGCTCACCAGCACTCTGTGCATAAGGATAGGTCTACACAGAAATTTGAAAATGTCGCCCAAAATTCAATGGCATTTTCACATTTTGTTGTTCACGTTTTGTTGCGCTTCTTTTTTGCAGACTTACGCTGTCAGATTTCAGATTTCCCGTGGCCCAGTACATGGGCTGCACAGGAATCCGACGACCGTCAAGCGGAATAAATAACATGTTCTATATTCCACCGGGTGGTTTTGGAAACCCTCAGCAAAAAAATTCATGCCGAGTAGACTACAGCACGGATTTTCAGCGAATCTGCTGAAAAACTGACCGAAATCCAGTGCGGTGTAGACATAGCATTAGGGCCCGTCTACAAGACAAACATTTTGAGTCATTTTTTTATGAGGATTTCCAAATTCGTAAAAAAAAAAAAAAAAAAAAGACTGTAAAAGCCTCCCCATAGACCTCAATTGAAAATCCGAGCTGTAGTCCACGCGACTCAGATTTTCTTGAGGTCAATTAGTACGGAAAGCTGCATTTACACAAGACAAGAGTCATACCTGAAAAAGAGCAGAAAGCCATCAGTATTACAGCGCAATTACTTGCACTTGTGAAGAAGGAAAGCAAATACTGCCAATCATAACTCAGGCTTCCATTTTTAATGCTTTAATAATCCTAATCACAGGATAAAAAGCCTAACAAACTCAAGCATAAATTGCATCCGATAATTGAAAAACAGCAACCATTTTGTGCTTCCAGCGGTCATACATACAAGGGTAGTCTTCTTGGGATGTTTTTTTCAACGTCAATCAAGGGGCATTACAATTTTAAGAACCCATTAAATCGCCAATAAATACATACAAGAAATCTGGTGAATAAAAAATATAATCAATAAAAAGGTATAAAAACACCACAATATAAGAAGACACACAAAGTGACTCCCTAATAAAATAACTTACATCTAGTAAGACACTTTGGCTATTTGGGTCAGCATGTCAATATGTATATAGTAAACCCAGCTGTGATAAACCTTCTTGTAGCGTCACCACCACGAGTCCCAAAAACTTGAGGCTCATTGGATCTTCCTGATGAGAGGTCACTTCCTGATTTTCAGTTTTCTCCCTGTGCTTCTTATGTACCTGCTGTCCACAGGGACATTGCAGCAGGTATTTCACATGCAATGATGTCATTAGTTTCTACTGTATTTCCTTTACAATTAGATTAAAACTAGATTGTTCTTCTACTTAAATCATCTTGCAGGATTTGCATTTCCTACACAGAAAAGCCTTTTAATCATGATAAAGCTTTGTTTCCCTAGCAACTTGTGGCTAAACAGTCCTATATCCTTGCTCTTCTACAGACCACTTGCAGCTTTTTGCGGTAACACCAATCTGAACACTGCATTACCGCTCGGTATATGCAAGGGAATCTGATATAATATATTTTGCAGTCTTTTTTATGTTCTACCTTAGTGCTCAAAACTTTCCCTTGTTTTCCAAATTCTTCGCCGAGCATACAATTTATTCTAATTGGCTGATTGGAATATTATTGAGCCATGAATTCTGATGACAACTTCATTGAATAATAGATCTCCACCATTTTCTAGGTTTTAGATGAAGACTGGTAATGAATTGGTTCTCCCACATTGTCATGTACACACTCACCAGCACGTGACTGGGGGCCACTGTAATGACGTCGATTTATTTCCACTTGCGCTCACCTCTCAATCAGGTAGCGAATCAAGCATAAATTGCACCCCAAGACAGTTCCAGCACCCCAAGTTATCCGCTGCCACCACCTTCCTTCAATAATCAAAAAGAAAAATAAATCAGAGGAAAGGACTCTGATGCAAACTACTTGAAAACACTTATAAACGGTTACAGGTCACCTCACTGCTCTCCAGCAGCTACAAGAAAAAATACACTCCTTCAAGGAAATGGATCCGTGCAGCGACAATAACTAAGCTTATTACTTGTAACTTTAATAAGAGGATAGGTACAGTGCTCACATAAACAAAATACAATAACAATGACTATGACATACGCATCAAACAGTTATAAAAATAAAAGGGATGAAACTTAGAAGCCCTTACAATTACAAGTTGACTTCCGGATCCCGGGGTAGGGATGAATGAAGATGGAACACAGCTCAATCAGAAATTGAACCTCAGGCTATGAACACAGATTTGAGTCTGGCCATGTGTTTTATAGGCCCAAATCTCTATCCAGGTTTCCCCTCCTCTCTCATAATTTTGGCTGCTCTTTTACTGGCTGAAAATATAATGAGGTGGGTGGACACTTGGGGCGACATGTATGAATCCCGCCGGGTCGAGGCGCCGTTTTCCGCAAGTTTCCCGGCGGAATCTGCGCCTGATTTATGTCGGGGACGGGCCGCGCTCATACATACATATCCCATGGAAAAGTCGCCGCCCGAGACGAGTCGCACAGGGGTCGCCGTGGGTGCACAGTGCGGGGACATGGGCGCTGTGCAGGCGCTGCGCCGAAGATTCGCTGTCCGAGGAAGTGCCCTCAAACATTGCGGGGAAAATTCCGCCGCGCCTCCCCCAGTGTGTGTGGGGCACAGTGCGTGGACATGGGCGCAGTGCGGGACTTAGGCGCCGTGCGGGGCTGCGCCGAAAATCTGTTCCAAAGCGAGGCAGGCTGGAACAGCGAGAAATCATTCCAGATGTCGGTGCGGAGTATAAATCCAAAATCGCCTTTATAAAGGCGTTCTACATTCTCAGGAAAAGAGCTAAAACATTAAAAATAAAAATTTACATAAAACAAAATCACTTTCCAATATCCTAATTCAAGAATTAGAATATAGTGAAATAGGCCCGCGAAATACAGTAATTTTCAAATTCTGAAACCTAATCTCATAGGTCGGCCAGAAACCTGCCAATCAGAATAGGAGCGACACTAAACAATAAAAACCTATGGGCAGAATGTTGACCAATCAGATCCCCGGCGGGACTGTTCAAAATACAGTAAAAATGCTAAAAACAGCTGCTTGGCTGAGATAACGGGGCTTGGTTTATCTCAGCCAATCAGCAATAGTAGCGACAAAGACCCATTCAAGGCTATGGAGAAAGTTTAGACCAATCAGAAACCAGGGCCTATAATTCAAAATACAGTAAAAAATGCCGAAAAAGCTGATGAGGCTGAGCTAGCGGGTCTACGGCTAGCTCTTCCAATCAGAGCTCGAGCTACTTCTCCCATTATACTCTAATGGATAGATGAGCGCACTAACAAATCTCTCGGCGCACAGCGCCGCGCGGGCATGTAAGTATATAGACAAACAAAATTAATTATTTATACAGTGTAAAACATTCTCCAGATAAAGAACCAGAACACTTCTTTTAAAAATAAAGGCAGTTAAAAACCCAAATCAACGCGTTCGTACAGCCGAGACCGGCCTACATAGGAATTGCCATAGAGAGAATTGCCGGAAAGACAGTAATACAAATGTTGAGTTAAAGGCAATTCTCATTGGTCGCATAAACCAGCCAATCAGAAAAGGAGCGAAATGTCCCCAATACAGCCAATGGAAGGAGAATTTGACCAATCAGAATAGGAGCGACAGTGGCCCAATACTACTCCTATGGAGAAAAATGGACCAATCATAATCACAGGCGGGACAGTTCAAAATAAACAGTAAAAAAGCGGCAGTAAACGACTGATTTGGGGGGGTTTTGAATGCAGCGGGGCTCGTCCAGCTTAGCCAATCAGAGAGCGTCGAACTGATTCCTCAGAATTTCTATGGGGAATCGAATTTTTAAAAGAGGCTGCGGATATATAGACAAGGGAGATCGCGCGACGCTCCTATGGTTTTCTAAGCAATCTGGTATAGAAATTTTACAAGGCTGAAATCACATTATTAACACTACAGAAGTTGTGCCGATGTGTAATATACAACGACTACTAAATCAGTGGCTAACGAACAAAAAAAAAAAAAGACCGATACAATCAAAAAATTTCTTATATTTTTCGTTAGCCCAGGAACATAGTAATGGGTGCATGCGAAAATAACGAAATAAGCAGATTTCTTGATTATCAAATCTTTATTTCGTTAGCCACATATTAGTAATTCCCATTTATATCACATCGGCCCAAGACTTCCCTGTAGTGTTATAATTTGATTATATCATCTATAAAAATTTGCAGATACAACGTCAGGATTGCAATCTAAAAGAGTAGTATGGAGGACAGGGTAAAATGTTGCCAAAGAGAGTAACACACTAGCGAATGATTAGTCCCCCAGAACTTATATGAAGCACAGAAATAATCCCTGGATGCAACAATGTGGCTTGAGATTCATGTGGGAAGAACATATTTAATTGATGTACATAAAAGATGAAGGGAGAATACAATCACCAACAGTACCAATACCATGAAATTTAAATTGAAGCAGTAATGGAACTGCGAAACAGACCACGTATCTATATACATAGTATCACCAATTGCAATCGGTCCCTGTACAAAGGCAGTACCAAAAGGAAATTTAAGCATAAATTTGCAGAAACATCACAGGCCTACGGTGAAAACAAACCAGTAAATTTAACAGGCATCTAGACAATATATAGTTGAAACACATGAGAGCAGGACTGCATTTTTGAAGTGTGGCATAATGGAGAGGGTAAATAAGCCACATAGAGGGCTGAGATGGGAAACATAAAGTAAAGGTTACGAGAGGCCCTATTGATTCTTACACTGATACCCGCTTCCCCAACAAGCATGAATAACGACAAAGATCCTCTAAGAATATATATTGACAAAAATTGGAAACTGTATAATGCATTCATTTTAAGCAATCAGCATGCGATAGCATGAACACTTTGCAAACTCATATGTAGTATAACCTGCAAAACACCAAATATGTGCCGAATATAATAACTATAAAACGTTAGCGAGATACTGCATATAATAACATAAAGTTAGCTTGCAATCCAAGGGATTCTAATAGAGAAGCAATAGGATTTAAGAGGCTAACCCAGGTTAAAACCAAGAACACCCCATAACCAATGTGATGCAGTGACTGTTTATTTAAGATTGTTCAATAAGAAATGTTTGTGTCAGAATAATATGCCCAGTGAAAAAGGTCCATAGAGGGTCCCTGAAACGCGCGGCGATTAAAAAACGCTATCTTGTGGAGGAATAGAAAAGAAAAAAAAGTTCGTGAGTACCTTTGTCCCGCAGATTTTCCTTGGATAATTTTTGATTTGTAAGAATGGGACTTTAGTTCGCTCCTATTCTGATTGCTGATCTAGCCGATAACCTGCCGCTAGCTACATCCAAACAGCTCTTTACAGCATCTTTTACTGAATTAACCCGCCGGGATTTTGATTGGTCAATTACTTTCCCCATAGTCTTTAATGGTTCACTGTCTCTCTGAATTCTGATAGGGCCGTTTTCTTGCCGACCAATGAAAAAGGTTTCAGATTTTTGAAAACTACTGTCTATATCCCCGCAATTTGCAATATCATATTTGTTGATATTGCGCCGTTCAGCCGAGTTTGGAAAAGTTGATGGCTATTTTTTTTATTATGTTGTATTTTTTACAGTGCAGCCTCTTTCTGACACAGTTATTCCTCCCGCCTTATAAAGGCGATTTTTTATTTTCCTATCATACTCCTGCTGCACGGGAGCGAGCGCCCACGATTCTGTCGCGATCTTCGATCTGCTTCCTCGCAAGTTTCCGAACTTGCTCACTCCTATTCGCCACCCCGCCCGTAGCATTTTCGACCAAGTCTGCTTTTCTCCGGAGCGGAGCGCCAGAGACTTTGCCCGCTATCTTCGATCACGCTTCCTCGCATGTTCGGATCCGCTTCACTTCGGCCGTCCCGCCGGAGGAATTAGACCAAAAAAAAGCTGGTCGCATGTCGGAGTTTGCCGAGCGCCAGCGATTTGGGGAGCCGCGATGGTACAAATCCTCGGACTAAACGAGCGCCGCCGCGTCCGCGCCCGGAACGCCTACACCGCGCCCACCGCGCCCACTGCCCGCCCCCTTCACTCAAAAACAAAAAAAAAAACAAAACATCATAAAAAAAAAAAAAAAAATAATCACACAAAAAACAAAAAAAAAAAAAAATCAAAAACAAAAACAACAAAATCCAGAAAACAAAACATTCAAAAAAAAAACAGAAAAAAAAAAAAAAAACAAAAAACAAAATCAATAACAAATCAACAAAAAATAAATAAATAACTCAAAAAAAAAAAAAAACACAAAAAAAAAAAAAAAAACAAAAAGAGAAAAAAAAAAAAACAAATAAAAAAAACAAAAAACAAAAAAAAAACAAAACAAAAAAAAAACAAAATCAAAAAATCAAGTAAGTCAAGAAAAACAAACAAACACAAAAAAAAAACAAAGAAAAAACAAACAAAAAAAAAAAAACAAAACAAAAAAAAAAAATAAAAAAAAAAAAAAATCAAAATAGCAAAAAAAAAAAATCAAAAAAAAAACAAAAAAAAAAAAAAAAACAAAAAAAAAAAAACACAAAAACAAAAAAACAAAAAAAAAAAAACAACAAAAAAAAATCAAAAAAAAAAATCAAAAAACAGAAAAAGACAAAAAAAAAAAAAAAAAAAAATCATAAAAACAAAAAAAACAATCAAAAAAACAAAAAAACAACAAAAAAAAAAAAAAACAAAGACAAAAAACACCAAAAAATAAAACAAAAGAAAAACAACACAACAAAAAAGAAAAAAAAACAAAAAAAAAAAAAAAAAAAAAAAAAGAAAAAAAAAAAAAACAAAAAAAAAAAAAAAAACAAAAAAAAAAAAAAAAAAAAAAAAAAACAAAAAAAATCAACAAAAAAAAAAAATCAAAAAAAAAAACAATACAAACAACAAACAAAAAATACAAAAAAACAACAAAACAAAAGAAAAAAAACAAAAAACAAACAAAAAGAAAAAAAACAAAAAAAAAAACAAACACAACAAAAAAAACAAAGAAAAAACAAACAAAAACAAAAAAACACATAAAAACAAACAAATCAAAAACAAAAAAAAAAAAAAAAAAATCAAACACACACAAAAACAAAACACAAACAAAAACAAAACAACAAAAAAAAACAACACAACAAAAAACAAACAAACACAAAAAAAAAAAAAAAAATAAAAAACAAACAAAAAAAACAAAAAAAAAAAAAAAAACAAAACACAAATACAAACACAAAAACAAAAAAAAAAAACACAATCAAAAACAAACAAAAAAAAAAAAAAAAACCACAAAAACAAAACCCAAAAAAAAAAAACCATTCAAAATCATCAAAAAAAAAAGAACAACAATCAACAATCAACAAAGAAAAAAATCAAAAATAAGCAAAAAAACAAATAACAATCAAAAAAAAGAACAAAAAAAAAACAAAAAAAAAAAGAAACAATATGCTGCCCTGCCACCCCACTCGCATCCTACCGTGTGCGAACCACGCTTGCGACCGAGCCCGCGGATTCGGTCAGGGAGGCGCAGTGTAACGGCCAAGAACACACAGGCGAAAAGAAGCCCGATCATACCATTACGCCCGAAAGAAAGACTAACGAGGTTGTTGCTACTATCCCCCACAAGATTGGCAATCACACGTGACTGCGCATACCAGCTGAGAACAGAGCAATGACCTCCTTGCACAGTGTATAGTGCCTAATTGGTTACTGGTTTGGATGGGAGGGTCATAGCCACATCTGATTAGACTTTACCTGAAAGGGAATTTGTAAAGTTACGAAGTCTTGTAAAATTTGCCATCAATTTAGTGCTTATCAGATATGCACTGGGTTGATAAACCACAATGGGTAAATAAACTTGATCCAAATGAATTTCCACAATCACAGGCTAACACATACCCATTCCCAAAAGGGGTATGGGTGGTAAAACTGAGCTACAGTGAATTGTATACTCCAATCTAAGAAATGGTTTAATGGCAATGACAGAAAACATATAATATTGTTCAGTGTACAAACAATACACACATCATCAGAATTATCTTTGCATCACTGTACCTGTTATATATATATTCTGAAATACACTTTACACAATTTACCATAAATTCCTTTTGTATCCATGGTAAGCCCTCCTCCCATTGACGGACGTAAATACCACAAGGTGCATAAATACCCTCACTAGTGTAATAATGGAAGTAAATGTTCTTAATTACTATAAAAACATAATAATGATGCACCCGTGTATACAACCGGGGATAAGAAGGTCGGAAGAGGCATCACATCTGGGTAAGAAGGGGTTAATCTACTTGACACAAAGGCGATAAAATGCACATTGTGACACTCCGCTTGCGTCCGGACACCCTCCTGGGCCGTCCTGGGGGTACTTCGCTCACAGGATCGCCATCTCTTGTAGAAGGTATTGGCACACCGACAACGGCATCTGGTGATAAACAGGCCTCAACCAGCTTAATTGAGGCACACCGTATTACAGAACACAAAACAACAGACATAAATAAAAACACCTCTGCCGTCTAGCCACTTGACTACACATTCAATGTGTCCCTCACACTAATGTGGCCTAAGCCTACCGCACAGCAAACCACCAACCACTTAATCCACTATATAAGAGGCCATTTCCTCAAGTCCTCCGGGGCCAGAGCTCTCTCCCAGCTCTGCTGCTCCAAACCTTCCGGTAGCAACCACGCCCCTTTAAAACCTGCAGGTTAAGGGCTTCTATAGCCACCCAGGAACTGGCCCAAAACCTGGGCCTGGAACATGATAGCGCCTCCCACCCAACGCTATGACCTTCCCTGGAAAAGGCAACCCAAAATTAGCCGCATAGCAGCCATACTAACAACAAGGTCAGTAACCTAGGAGGCAACTGACCACTAACTGGTTGCCTTCCCCCACCGGAACCCAAAAATTCGGTGGCACGTTTGCCGCAGGTACCTCTGCAGAATTCCACCTAGTGGGCAAGACCAGTAATGTACATGCCCTCTGCCACCTATCCTCCCCCTTTGATAAGGAACCGTAAGGTCATTTTCACCTTGTGACATCCCCCCTCCGGTTCAAAGCCCCTACTCTGGGTAACATCTTCCTTAATTTTCTTTCACGGCAGAGACCAAATTGGGCCCCACAGCCCCAACACAGTTGTGGGCTCACGACCATGCACTCATTTCATTTGGACCTATCACCGTTTACTGCCACATACACTAGGGTCACAACCCATGCACGCTCAGCTACACGGATGATACCCACCACCTTTTTCGACCTGCATTGCTGACTCTATCCAACAGGTGGTTACTAGTGCAAATCCCAATACAAGCGCAATCTCGAACCATGTAGTCTTCTTTCCATACCCATCTACTCTGGCATTGTCCCCATTGTGGCAAATTTCCCACTATCGTGGGTCTCCCATCACGAAAAGCACCAGGATGGGTCCCATCAGACCACACTATGTCACCCATAGCTGAATGACAGCACACCTGTCAGGGCTTCTAACCACTAATGGCCACTTGAGGCGCACCTGTGTCCAAACCTACTTACCTCGGTGTCTGCGGGATTATGATAAAAACTCAAGACATCACTTCAAATACAAGTCCTCTGGTCCTTACTGACCATCTCCTGCACCATTAGGTCCTCTGACCATGAAAACTTCTCCGCCTCTTGGCTACTAGCAGACAACTGGTTTATCTCAGTGACCACCTCAGAGATGATACTCTCCACTGCATTAGGACCGTACTGTGGCGATACCATTTACCTCTGATATGCCACCCATAATCTGCTGCTGTCAACGATCGCAGGGTTTATTGCAGACAAATCCCTACATCAATGAGACCTCTTCTATAAGCTCAGCCTCTTACACTAGTGAGTTTTTAATGTCTGAAGACTCGCTGTCCCGATCCATACACCTACTCACAGCAGCTGACAGACCACAAACACTCTCTGTTTCCTCCCTTTCCATGCACTACCCTTCCATGAGTACAGGGTTCCGCATGCCCTCACACAGGACTTACCAGCCTGCCACAGTCAATTTTGACATGAGCGAACACTTGAGGAGGCATAATTATTGCAACTACATGGGCCACAAACCTACATATCTGCAATACAAACTCACCACAATCAGCAGGCCTGCTAAATTGTTTCAGGCAGCGTCACTATATGCAACCTCTATAGACACACTGTCTGCCATGATGTACCTTACCTGGCACCTCAACCAGGGACAGAGAAATCTTCCCCCTGTTGGCTCACCCTCACTTGCTCGCTTCAAGCAGCAGAACACTCTGTGTCCCATAGGGCATAGTGTTTTCATTCACATCCCCATACCCATCTCAAAGGCGAGAACTCTCACTACTAACTGGAAACTCGTAAATCATTCTCAACCTCAAATTCACACAATGAGCAGGAGTCAATAGACACATATAGAAAGGACCTCACGTCAAAACAACTCCGGGCCATCCTCCTTGTGATCCTGCCACGTAGACACATAATTGGTTGTGTACCAATTAGGCAACTCATCACCATTTTAAGAACCCTCAGTAGTTCAGCGGACATCTTACTGCAAAATGGCTATCCATCTGCCGATCGCCCCAACCACAGGACATAATACCTCTGAAGACAGTAATATTTTACTCCAATCTCCTGTATGGAAAATATATCAGTTTTCCACAGAACACAGCATTTCATTACCATCTGGGGATTTAAACACGCTCACCTGCCTCTCACCAGGGTTCAAGCCTACACCCAGCTCTTTGGGGTCTCACAGCTCACTCCCTGCCATTCACTGCAGTCTTTAGTGACCATGGCAGAAAAAGCTACTGTCAACAAAAACAGCACAACATTAGAAGCAAGTGAAATCCGTAGAACTACTACAGATCTCAGCATACATTTTCTCTACACATGTATTTGATGACTCATTCCATGCCAGGCATACATTTCACCCAGAGTCCGGACACACCTCTCATTAAACAAGTCTCCTCACACATTGTAGTAGTGTCAAACATCCCAGCATACTTCCTGTTACCTACAAGGCGCACACTGAAACAAGGAAGGAACCTCATCGGGACCAACAGAGTCACACAGAACTGGTATGGCCCATCAGTCCCTGGGCATGCATATACCTGCGACTTGCAGGCTACAATCAATTACACAAGTGTACTGGGGGTCACTGCCGACCCACTGGACTCCAGACACTTCACACACAGTTTCCCGGCACGCACACTCATACTTTTTTAGGGAGGAAAGAAAAGGACACCTTGTTGCAGGGGCAACAGCATTAGCTCCACCTAGTCTTATGTTAACCCCTTCTCCATATGTCACACCTCCAAACCATTTGAGTTTGTCGCTCTACACTGGGCGGGTTTTTTCTGCAAAGCTAATTCCACTCTGCCTACTGCACACCTACCCAAAAGCCAAACCCCGGGGAGACCCTACTGCCTCTCTACAGCACCTCCCCGTTTGTTCACACAGAACAGTAACGGGCTACCGGGGACCCACACATTTTCCCCTCTCAGGTTGTGACATCACTACTCTTACCAAACATTTTTCCCAAAATGCAAAAATTACAACTCCACATTATTTACAAACATTTTAAAAATCACTATTCCCCACATAACCAGCATGGGGAAACTGATACACAGTCCAAAGTCCTGCTTTTCCCTCGGGGCCCTTTTTCCCTCTCGCAAGCGGGCCTCTCAGGTCCCCCCGGGTTGTCACACAACCCATGCCTGGCAGCCCAACACGGGTTCACCCCAATACCCCCACTGGAGCATTTTAACCGGGGCCCAGACTCTGCACCCCTAGGCCTCTGGAGCAGTCCGAACTTCTCCGCTACTGTCCATTTACCCAAATGGGGGGCTGCTTTCACCTTACTCCAGGCTTGCAGCGCCTCTTCCTGAAAGGGCATCTGGGGCACATCCTGCTGCTCTGGGCATCACTGACACAAGCTCTCTCTGCTGATCCAGTGTTCCCGTGCAACGCAGCATGCAGGTCCCGCAAGTATTGCACCCTCCCTCGTGGACCTCGTATGCGATGACTATCCTCCATGCCACTGAACAACCGCTTCAAACAGTCCTCAGTTGGTCGCCCTTGCAACAGCCACAACATACACCTCAGCACTCCAATTGGTCTGGAGTTAAGCCATTCGGATGGGGAGTTCGCGGAACACATGCTTCGACCGTTTCTTGAAGCGCTTCTGGCCTTTTACACCAGCCTTTTCCACTGACCCTCAAGAGCTGCTTGCCTTCCACTCTTTATGTTCCTTCCCTATATTCACTTGTAATAACAGCTTTTCCTCAAGCTCCGGGGCCAGAGCTTCTCCCACTCTGCACGCCAAACGCTTCAGTATCAACCACGCCCCCTAACACCTGCAGTTTAAGCTTCCTATACCACCCAGGAACCCCAAAACCTGGCCTGGAACAGACGCCTCCACCCAACCAATGACCTTCCCCGGGAAAGCACCTCAATACTAGCCGCAATAGCAGCCATACTATCAACATGTGGTCAGTAACCTAGGGCTACTGACGCTAACTGGTCCCATACGCAATGTGAACAAGCTATGTAAATCAAGTCAAAGGCAGACGAAAAACGCTAAAGAGGACACCCCATATTATACTGTAATATCATAGTATATGTGCATTACAAAATATATCACTAGAACATGACCACAACCACCACCACAGGACAGGGTAGTCCCCAGGTTGTGGTCACACTCTAGAGTAATTATACTATGTGATATATTTTGTAATGCATATACTATGATATTACAGCTCTTATTCTATGTTTTATACATGTGCATTTTATCGCCTTTGTGTCAAGTAGATTAACCCCTTCTTACCCAGATGTGACTCTTCCTCCCACCTTCTTATCCCCGGTTGTATACACGGGTGATTATTATTATTTTTTTATAGTAATTATTAACATGTACTTACTTTTCTTATTACACTAGTGAGGGTATTTATGCACCTTGTGATATTTGCAATTAGATATTTTCTGCTGGTGTACATTTTTTTGGCTTATGTTGTTATCCTCAATGACTGACGTAGTTGGCAGGAAAGATACCATCTATACTAAAAGAACTATAGAAATGAGCATGTCCACAAAGTGAATACTTTTGGTAAAAAAGTATTCTTCCCAATAATAATCCTAAAAGGCCCACAACAAAAATAAAAGGGACCGCTGTAGCACTGAGGAATCATGTTCAGTATGGTACCTATACATCTAATCATTTATAGGACCTTTAAGAGATATTAGTGATATTAGGGGCGCTCTGGTGGACAGGACCCTTTGGGAGTACAAGCTGAAGAAAGGAAAAAAAAAATAGAGATAGAAGCGGAAAGAGGTTGGGCTCACTAGAGAAAAACAAAAACAGAGAACCTATACAAAGTGTCTTTAAAGGGGTTGTTACACTACAGACATTGATGGCATATCACCAGAGGTGGGATCCGACCCAGTGCAGGACAGTAATTCAGGTGCCCTAGAAAAGAAAGCCACAAGCGCCCCCCAAATGAAAATTCAGCCCACTCCATGCCTCCTTGCGCCCCCTTTTCTGCCTGAGATGAAGTGGCGCCCTAGGCGATTGCCTACCTATCGTCCCGGCCCTGCCCGGACCTATCATACGATGGCATATAACAATGCCATCATTGTTTAGTGAGACAACCCCTTAAGTCCTAAAGGAGGTAGTATGGTAAATTATAATGATCAGCATAGTCCCACTGGTTTGGAAAATGGAAAAGATAAAAAGGAAATATTTCCTAATCCAAAATCCTGTTCGGTGACACAACAGGGCGATACAGGAAGGTTTGAAGCTTGTACTGCATAAAAGGTTCAATACATTTGATCAATATACAAGGAGACCGAATACAGGAAAATGGGTTTGAAATCAAGATAAAAGTGCCTATTGGAGATCAGAAAGGAGCAGAGAAAAACACATGAGAGAGGAAGACTTTGTACATAGAAAATCACAGAATCAATGGACGGATTTTTCCCAACAGAGAACTAGTATTGCATGACCTGGAAAAAGCAAAAGGTGAAGCCATTGGGGAAATATTATTTGAGAAGAAGGTTTTGAAGAGACAAGCAGAAAAATAAAACTCTTCAATCAAACAGCACAGAGAAAGAAACTGGTGTGAAGAGATCGACAAGTATAAACAATAATGTAGAATCTGTTCAGCAATCAAAACACTTCTAAGTTGTTGAAAAGTGACCCCACAAAAAAATATCCAAGTGATCTTAAATGTACCTGGACGAAAAAAGTAAAGGCAAGTGGGATAAAAGCAGATTCAGTACAAATATAGACAAAATATTGCATAAACTGCTGTGAAGAATAATACAGTAATGTCTTCTTTACGGGAGTCATCTCATCTATTAGTGAAGCTTGAAGATGTTAGTCTGATCTACATTTATGTGATCCTGAGGTGTCATCTTTATGTACGATTATCCCCAAGAAAGGGGCGTTAAAACAGTTAAAGGGTTGTCTCCCCATTATGTCTCACGGAGCCCCAGCGAGCTTCAGGCTCCCATGTCCTGGTCAGGCCGGCTTACAGAAGTGATTGGCATATCAGCTCTGCTATTCCTAGCTGATCCTGTTAGACGGACATTATAGAGGTTTGTAAACAGCAGTGCACAAGGCTAAAGGGTTAAAGCTTGTCCATAAACATCTCCATTCTTGCAGATACACAAGAGAAGTGAACCTCACCATTTAATAGGAAAATTATGATAATTCTTATTATAAATAAAATATGTGTCCTTGATACAAATTGATACACAGATTGTATTCATCTTAAGATAATAATATATTTGTATCAGTATAATCACTGTATTTAGTTCTCAAGTGAGGGCAGCTGTCATGGTACACCACAGTAGTAGTCTATTTCTGCTCACAGTGTTTGACCTTTGTGACTGCTCAGTAGTTCAAAGCTGAATCCCCCCCCCCCCCACAATACTGCTCAGAGTTGATATAATACATTTAATCTCAAGTATTATTATACCGCCCCATGTATGGATGATCAGATACTTCTTAAGTCTCTGTGGTAATGCTGACTAGACAACTTAGACATAAGAGATACCTGGCCATGCAGCCATGACGGCCGCCACCTGCACCGTGCGGCGCAAGCAGCGGCCGAGGCTGAACAGCCGGGATCTTCTGATCCTGTCTGTTCAGCTCCCAGGAGGCACGCGCTCCAGGGCGCGCAGCAGCGCAATGTAATGACATCATCGCGCGCCTGTTCCGCGACCTGTCCCAGGAAGCCAGCGGTCGCTCCGGAGCAGGTGAAGTGGAGGGGACAGCGGGTGAGTCTTATTTTTATTTTTTTTTAAACTACTTTCTGTCCCTGCCTGCCTATTAGTAGCCCTGCCTACCTATACACTGCCCCTGGCTACATATACACTGCCCCTGGCTACTAATATTTACACTGCCCCTGGCTAACTATACACTGCCCCTGGCTACTATACATGCCCTGGCTACCTATATACACTGCCACTATACACTGCCCTGGCTGCTATATATGCCCCGACTACCTATACACTGCCCTGCTGCCTATAACTGCCCTGGCTACCTGATACACTGCCCCTGGCTACTTATAACTACCTGCCTGCCTATATACTGCCCCTGGCTGCCTATACACTGCCCCTGGCTACCTATACACTGCCCCTGGCTGCCTATACACGCCCCTGCCTGTCTATACACTGTCCTGTCTATACACTGCCCTGCCTGCCGATACACTGCCCCTACTGCTGCCCATACACTGCCCCTGCCTACCTATACACTGCCCCTGCCTACCTATACACTGCCCCTGCCTACCTATACACTGCCCCTGCCTGCCTATACACTGCCCCTGCCTGCCTATACACTGCCCCTGCCTACCTATATACTGCCCCTGCCTACCTATACACTGCCCCTGCCTACCTATATACTGCCCCTGCCTACCTATATACTGCCCCTGCCTACCTATATACTGCCCCTGCCTGCCTATATACTGTCCCTGCCTGCCTGTAGACAGGCCCTGGCTGCCTATAAATGGCCCTGCCGACCTACATACTGGCCCTGCCTACCTAATGGGGGTCTACCTATTTACATGCCACTTATCTGACATTTTTTATTTCTAATTTTTAGGGTCTAACATACGCTGTTTGGGGAATTGATAGGAAAGTGCTGGAAAAGAGAGGAGTCTAAGATGTATTTGTGGTAAATTCAACAGGGACGAGTAGTGACCAGGAGAAGAAGATATTGCATTCCGTACAGATAGCTATAGGCAGGGTTATGTCCCCATAATAGAAACAACAGGTGTGCCGGATGCGGCTAACCAGCAGGAACGCCGTATACGGAGATCACCACAGCCCGATGCAGATGAAGGTAAAAGATGCAACTTTATTGTATCCACATATAAAACAGCAACACGTCAAAAAATAATGATTATTTTTTGACGTGTTGCTGTTTTATATGTGGATACAATAAAGTTGCGTCTTTTACCTTCATCTGCAACGGGCTGTGGTGATCTCCGGATACGACGTTCCTGCCGGTTAGCCACATCCGACACACATGTTGTTTCTATTGTGCATTCACCGCCAGGCCAGCGGAGTGCCCGACATTGCGAAGGTTCACAGCGCTCAGGATCTCCTGTTTATGAGGACTTAGTACGGCTCTAGTTGAGTTCACAGTATCATGTTCTCTATGTTCCCATAGATAGCTATAGGAAGGGTTATGTCCCCATAGATAGCTATAGGCAGGGTTATGTCCCCATAGATAGTTCTAGGCAGGCAATAGGCAGGGTTATGTCCCCATAGATAGTTGTAGGCAGGCTATATTTTAAAAAAGGCAGGGTTATTTAAAAAAAACAAAAACACAATACAAGAAGTACAGCACTTACCTCGCTCCCTGCCGCTCCACCACCCCGGCGCTCCACTCCGTCTTCTCGCCAGCACAGAGCGCGTGAGGTCATCAGGCCGCGCAGGCAGCGTGATGACATGCACGCTGCCTGTGCCGGAAACTCCAGACAGCCGCGAGTTTGCGGCCGGCCGGAGTCCAGTGTGAGCACGGAGCGCTCGCTCTCTGCTCCGCAGGGATATCTCTTCACCTGTATGCGCTCCAGAGGAGTCGCACACAGGTGAAGAGATCGCTGACAGTGCCCGGGCCACTGAAGTGCCCGGACGCTGTCGGCTGTACTCAGCAATTAGCTATATGTGCTCCTTGAGGACACGCATATAGCTGAAATGTCCCTGCCGGCGCCTGGGCCATCGCAGCATCCCGAGTGCCGATTTTTCAGCACATTTTTTGTGCTTATACTCGAGTATATACAGAAACTAGAACTGTTTTGTGAAGGCCTCACAGGGTTGTTAGGGAACAAATAACATCATGAAAACCAAGCAACACACCAGACAGCTCAAGGGTAAAGTTGTGGCAAAGTGTTTTGCAGGGCTAGATTTAAAAAAACAAAATTGTTCAAGCTCATCTCACGAAGCACCGTTAAATCAATCATCTTGAAATGGGAGTATGGCACACTTGCTGATCTACCAAGACATGGCTGTCCTCCTAAACTGACAGCCCATACAAGGAAAGCACTAATTAGAGAAGCAGCCAAGAAGCCCAGAGTCACTCTGGAGGAGCTGCAGAGATCCACAGCTCACATGGGAGAATCTGCCCACAGCACAACTATTAGTCATGTACTCCACACATCTGGACTATATGGAAGAGTGGCAAGAAGAAAGCCCTTTTTAAAGTCATAGGAATACCTGTTTATAGTTTTCAAAAAGCTATGTAGGGGACAAGCAAGCATGTGGAAGAAGGGGCTCTGGTCAGATGAGACCAAAATGTAACTTTTTGGCCTAAAAGCCAAACGTTATTTGTGTAAGAAAGCCAAACACTGCAACCCGCCTGAACACACCATCCCTGTCGTGAAGCCTGGTGGGAGCAGCTTCATGCTAGGGGAGGCTTTGCTTCAGCAGGGACTGGGAAGCCGGTCAGAGTTGACAGAAAGATGGTTAGAGAGCAATTCTGAAGGAAAACCTTTAAGAAGCTGCAAAAAATATGAGACTGTGATGTAGATTCACCTTCCAGAAGGACAATGACCCTAAACATACAGCAAACGCTACAATGGAAGGGTTTAAATCAAAGCATATTCATGTGATAAAATGGCCCAATCACAGTCCAGACCTAAATCCCATTGAGAATCTGTGGCAGGACTTGTACATTGCAGTTCACAAACATTCGCCAACAACCTGACAGAGAGATATTTTGCAAAGAATAGGCAAAAATTCTAGCTTCCAGATGTGCAAAGCTGGTAGAAACATCCGCCACCAGACTGCAGCTGTCATTGCAGATAAAGGTGGTCCTACAAAGTAGTGACTCAGGAGGACGGAATACATGTGCACACCACACTTTTCAGCTTTTAAATTTGCAAAAATTTGGAAGCACACGTGTAATTTTCTTTACACTTCACAAATACTATATCACATAAAATATCAATAAAATACATTTAAGTTTGTGGCAGAAACAGAAATGAGGAACAGTCAAAGGGGTAAGAACACTTTTGCCACCCACTGCATTTTCCAAAATAAAAATATGCCATGGAAGTATTCTCCTAAAATCTGTGGAAAGGTTTCTCAGCAATCCCTTGCTGAGTTTCACCCTTCTTTTTGGTACAAACATACGCCTCATACACAGAGCTGTAATATGCCACGTGACTAAAGCCAAAGGCTCGGTAATGTTCTATGAGGATTAGGACAATAGTACTAGCACTTCTCCACAGACCATCCTATTGTTTTTCTACATTTCTGAGGTACTCTGTTATTCTCAGAGGTCATGTACAGGCCTACATATTCTAGCATTTACCTATGCCATACACATGGCACTTCATAGTTTCTGAGGTCTACATCAGTCTTTTTTTATCTGTGTATCATACATTCCTCTATCAGTCATGACAACAAAATCATACAAGAAATAGAGATTCCAAGAAATTGGATAAAAACAAAATAAATCAGATGAAAGACATTTTGAATGAGAAGAGAACATATGAAATAAAGAAATTTCCCCTAAAGTAGACAAGACCATCATACAAATCAGATCAGGCCAGCTGGTATTCCAGGTGGATGATGCTACTGTTTCCCAGGGTAGCAAGAGGCTCATACAATGCTATAATAAGTCTCATTAGTGTAATAAGGTTATCTGTAGTTATGTCCACTAATACGCTCAATACCTCCACTATGAAGGCTTTCAATAATAATAAAATAAGTTGAAAAAAAATTCCTAATCAATACCTTTTCTCAGGTCTGACCTAAACAAGAGTCTCAATAGCCATGTGCTACATTCCACTTGTCATCCAAACCTTGTTAACTCTAGGTTACTCTGAGAAAATTCTTATTAACAGATCATTCACAAAGAAAACTGCATCTTATGCCTCGAGATGCTCTTCAAGTATCCTGGAGACGTTACATAGACAAACTCTACCCCAGTCATTAGAATCCCTCTTCCTTTGTCCATTGCTACCATCTCGGCAAATGAACTTGTTTTTTTTGTGTGAGTTTTTTCTTTTTGGACAGTCAGATTTGTACAGAATGCCGAGAAGAAAAAAATAGCAAAAAAGAAAAATAGAACTTTCACCGTCACTGCCAACAAAGAGCAGGCATGGCAACATCTATATAATAAGATGGGGGCTGTATCTCAGTCTGCAGAAGATTTTGGAAAGGGTGCGCAGAACAGACTCAAGCTTGAAGGTCATAAGCTATGGAAACCATCAATAACAAGGTAAGGACAGCACTACCTATAGCTGAGCGTATACACACACTAAACTTGACATCCATCGGTTGATAAGATTAAGGTTTTTGAATATACCATTAGGGAACACTAAGGGTGACATGTATGAATGGGGCTGCGCCAGAAGTCTGGCGTCTTTTCAGCCCGACATCTAGCGAAGCCCCACTATAGTACGGCGCACTAGAACCGTACGAAGTTATAGATTTATAGCTTCAGTACGACAATTCCAGGCGTATTACTGCTGGAACAGGTAAACCACTTTCAAAGTAGTTTACCTGAGCCAGAATTGTCGTTTCTGTGCTAGAATGTGCCTGATTTATGACCCACTGTGGATCGGGTTCCTAAATTCAGACGCATGCTATACTTTTCTTATGTGCAATAAAATTGGCACCAAAATTCATACATGTCATCCTAAGTTACAAGAGAAGGAAACCCCTACATGACAAAGTGGTTAAAAAGATTGTTACTCTGAATAGGCCAACAAAATCAAGACCCGACATGGTTTTTATCAATGGGCACTGTGTAATGCTTTGTTTGGCCTTTGGGGGCACTGCAGGGGAATTGCCACTAGATACCTGCACAGATTACTGGTGGCTTCCTGAAATCCCAGTGGCAGGACTCCCTGTGATAAGCTTATCAGATTGTTTATCAAAACCAAACTATATGGACAATTGATTCCAAACTCTATCTTGCAGCAAAATCAGTAATTTAAATAGGAATTCCCAGCAAGTTTATTTCTCTACTCATGTGTACATTTAGGTAGGTGACACCTCGGTAATTTCTGCCAATACCACAGATAACTCTTCCCCACTATTTTCTCTCCATATTAATAGAGTACAATAGAGTCATATAGTCACATAGCGTATTTTTCCTTCGGTTCCAAATTCCATGGATTTCATGGCGTTTTAAAGATGCTCATCAGCTCCATCCAATACAGATGCATTTTCAAACGCATTTTGCACACTGACGATTCAAGGAAATCGCGTAGAGAAATTACTTGCAACCACCTTTTCTTACACATCACATAATTAAACCGATATTTTTTCAAAAGACTTAGAACATGTTCAATAATCCACAGTATTTCAAGTCAAAAAACGCATCCCAAACATTTCTATGTTGCATCTGCTTCCATAATCCCATAGAGATGAACGGAACCTGTTTCTGGACTGTGAATCCGACAGGAAAAAAAACTACCTAAAAACCCACATAAAATACTTGCTGAAAACTGCGTCGTCCAAGGCAGTTTTCAACGGTAGAATCAAATGAGTATTTTGACATTGCATTGTCGTGTGGAATCGTTTGCTCTTTGATGCTTTCAAAGAAAAAACACAGTATAGGAAGAATAGTTCAGCCGTCAGACCTTGTCCCTTTCCACTGTTAAAAGGCAAAAGGTATCCAGACTGTAGAGTTGTTACTAAAGTGACATATACCTAGATATTAACATCACCAAGACATCAAACCACTTCAGAGACGGAGAAAAAACCTTAGATGATGTGCGTCACCGATGTCCCATCTACTAGTGCCAAACGCCTTCAATAGCGATTTGCCAAGCACTGGTAAGGCCAACGGCTACTTGGCATAATTGAGCCTACTTTTTTTTTAAATTCAATATGCCCAATGCTCCCACCCAGACATCTAAAGAATGAACATTAAACAACAGCAGAATTGATGCCAGACTAATGTACGGCCACCTAAGTGCTTAAAGGGAACCTGTCAGCTACCTTATGCTGCCCCAAAGACGGGCAGCATGAAATAACTGCAGGTTACCCGGTCCCAACCATATGGGTTTTACCCCGAAACGCAGCAGCGTTCCCAGATAGAACACACCCAGTGAAGTTGGCCCGAGTGCATGGAGAAGCCGCTGTGCCCGGGAGAGAAGAGTTCGATGAGCATCTTCACCCCGCCCCTTGAGCTTAACAGACAGCTCTCTTCCTATAGACAAACAGAACCTTCTTCTCTGCTCTCCTCTTATCAGCTCTTTGTACAACCATCTCCAAGACTTCTCCCGTGCTTCACCCACACTCTGGAACGCACTGCCCCAACACATCAAACTCTCCCCCACTCTCATTAGCCTCAACGGTAACCTGAAAACCCATCTCTTCAGGATTGCCTATAACCAACAATAACCCTGTTGCGCTACTCACCTTCTGTCTCTTCTCCCTCCCTGTAGACTGTAAGCCCTCACGGGCAGGGCCCTCTCTCCCTCTGGTCCAGTTGTTATGGTCACCTTGGTACTTGTTTGACTTATGTTATATGTATAAACTCTCCTCAAATATACAGCGCCGTGGAACTAAAGGCTCTCTAAAATAAATAATAATAATTATGTGGGTGAGCTGTCAGTTAAGCTGAGGGAGCGGGGAGAAGACACACATTGGACTCATCTCTCCCGGGGCACAGCGGCTTCTCTCCTTACCCGGCCCATTTTCACTGGATGTTTTATCCAGAAACGCTGCGGTGTTTTGGGGTAAAACCCACATAGTTGGGACCAGGTAACCTGCAGCTATTCCATGCTGGGGCAGCATAAAGTAGCTGACAGGTCCCCTTTAATCATCCTGTAATTTATTTACCAGACCAAGGCTTGCAACCACAAAGCACAAGGCAGTCAGTGTACAGACATTTAGGGCGACAGATACGTACGGGGCTGCGCCAGAAGTCTTGGGTCATTTCAGCCCGAAAACTGCCGCAGCCCCGTTCGCTAGATTTTTAATCAGATGTAATCTAGTATTAGGCGCATTACAGAGCGCTTGCAGAACTTTGTAATGCGCTTGAGATGGGGGGAGATGGGGGGTGCGTGCTGGAGGCGGGGCACACTACAACCATACAAAGCTACACATTTATGATAGATTATCGGCAGATCCAGCCGCATTACTGCTGAAACAGGTAGAGCACTTTAAAAGTGGTTGACCTGATCCAGAATTGTCGCTTTGTAGCTAGAAAGCTCTAAATCTATGACCCGCATTAGAACAGGTTCATAGATTCATGTGCATTTTATACTACAAATGCGCGTAAATAAATGGCGCCTGCTCAACAAAAATCATACACGTCACCCCTAATGCCTTGATGTAACCCTATTACAGTGATGTCCTTTCCTAGCATCAGTGCTTTTAGGTGAGAAATCTCCATAATACTGCATCCAATGTGCAACAGCCCACAATTATTTATGCCGGTTATGATTCTGTAGACCGCTATGGGTGCTGTATTACAGTTTCGTACACTAGAAGCATCAACAGAGCCATTATATGGCTGTGTGTATGAGTCTTAATGCAAAACAGAAGCCCTCTCTTCTTACTATTCCTTGTGACCACACATCAAGCATCATATGGGAATCGCTTGCTCTTTGATGCTTTCAAACCAGATTTTCAAAGAAAAACCACAGTATAGGCAGAATAGTTCAGCCGTCAGACCTTGTCCCTTTCCACTGTTAAAAGGCAAAAGGTATCCAGACTGTAGAGTTGTCACTAAAGTGACATATACCTAGATATTAACATCACCAAGACATCAAACCACTTCAGAGATGGAGAAAAACCTTAGATGATGTGCGTCACCGATGTCCCATCTACTGGTCCAAATGAGAGATGTCATGTATATTTTATACAGAGCTTTAAGATCTTCCTTTGTGACTTTACTGAGTGAAAGGCAAAGGGAACACTGGCCAAAGCAGTCCCAGGCAAAGGAGGAACAGAGCACTATCAACACAAATTATTTGCCACGTCCACATTAAGGAGTCTTCTTTTCATTAAATGAACAATTGGATTTTTCAGCTCACCCGACACGTGGGATGCACGGAGATGGTGAGACTCCCTCAGAGGTAATAGAAGAAAATAGGTTTTGCACTCCAGCGTCCTCAAAATGAAAGTTCCTTTATTGTAAATATAAAACGTGACAGACCAGGAAAGCAGACACAAGGAACAAGCACAGCAGACGGCTGACGCGTTTCAGGTGCTGCGCACCCTTCATCGTGGCCTGACGAAGCACCTGAAACGCGTCAGCCGTCTGCTGTGCTTGTTCCTTGTGTCTGCTTTCCTGGTCTGTCACGTTTTATATCTTCTATTTATTAACCCCATTGTCTCATTCAAATCTTGCTTTCGACCCCTGCTGCTGGTATCCGTCAGGATACCTTGAAAAAAACGGGGCTATAGGAATCTATAGAGAGAAAAGTCTCTTTTGCTTTCTTTCCTGATCATATATGCTGTATGTGCTTAACACAAAAATGTGGGAAACACCCAAATTAAAGAGGAAAAACATATCCTTTTTTTCTAGCTATCTGCCTTACATCAATAACGCTGAAAGCGTTTGCCTAACCTTGTGTAGAACCCACTTGTGCTGCCAAAATAGGTCTGACCCTTCAGGGCATGAACTCTACAAGACTGGTATCTAGCTCCAAGAAGTTAGCAACCAGCCCCCAAGTCCTGTAGGTTATCTTCATAGATTTGACTGGTTTTCCTGTAGATCCCAGAAATGCTTAATTAGACTGAGATCTGTATAATTTGGAGGCCAGGTCAACACCTTTAACTCTTAGGCCTCGTTCACACGCAGGGGCGTAGAGGTAGCAGTCGCTACCGGGCCCTGCAGTCGGAGGGGGCCCAAAAGCCCTTCTGCCGCATAAGGAGATATCAGTGGCACATGGTGGCTGGGGGGGCCCATTTCACTTTTTGCACCAGGGCCCCGGAGCTTCGAGTTACGCCTCTGTTCACACGGCTTATTGCAGGGACGGATTCCAGCCGTATTGCGCGCCGTATTTGCGCTGCAGTACGGCTGGAATCCGTCCCAGTCATTACTATGGATTCCGTCTCTCCTCCCCGCTCGGCGAATCCGTCGCTGGGGGAGAAAGTGACATGCACATTATTTACAGCGTGTACGCGCCGTGAATAATGAGTGTCTATGGGGCCGGCGAGCTACCGAAACCCCCCCCTCCCTCCGCCCCTGCTGCGCAGTAGCCGGTGTAAATGCGGGGCGAAATCCATCCCCGCAGTTACGTCGGCAATAAGCCGTGTGAACATTGCCTTAGCCATGTTCCTCAAACCATACCTAAGCAATGTTTGTAGTGTGGCAGGGGCATTATCCTGCTAAAGGAGGGCACTGGCATTGTGGAATATCACTGTTACGAAGTTGTGGACTTGGTCTGCTAAGGCAGATAGTACATGTCAAAGTAAGGGCACGTCCACACAGCATATGTAAAGCGTTGGTCATATTCTGTTTAAGAATCCGGCCGGGATTTTATTATCTTTCAAAGATTTTGGGGGACAATTCTGTCTGCGGTTTGCGAATTTGCCCATCTTCCATAGCCATTGAATTTGCACACCTTCGGCCTGAAAACCGGGTAGAAGATTGTACATGCTCCAAGTTTTTAGGAACGCCGGCAGCTGAAAAACCGTTCAGTGTAGACTACTGCACAAATTTTCTGATAAAGTCTATAGGGATGGTTTCTTGTCAGTTTTCAGACGGTTTCTAAATCCTCAAGCCGTCTAAAAATCTGACCAATAAACCATGTCATGTGGACGGACCTCAAGGGTGGGTTCGATATTACATACGTCACAGGTATCTGTTGGAGTATCTTGAAAAATAGAATCCCGGCAGATACCGCTACACAACACCGCCCCCCATAGGGGATAATAGAGCTGACAAAGTCCAACATGTTTCCTGATACATACGCTTATTTTACAGGACTCAATAGTGTAATCTGTCGGAAGATAGAGCAAACATAGCCCATGCTGAACTACATCAGCTCTGTTATCCCCTATGGGGCCGGTGCGGCTGTGTCGCAGTATCCGCAAGGTTACCTTTTTTCATGGGACCCCATTGGATACCTGCAATGTAAGCAATATATTAATGAGAACCCACCCAAACATTCACAGTAAAGACAGGACTCAAAATATGCCTGCAGAACAGGGCATCCCCTCCACCGTCTTGTCTTCTTGCCATAGTCCATCCTGGAACCATCTCTTCCTCAAGTAAATGACTTATACATAGCTGGCTGACCAAACCCCCCCCCCCCCCCCAAAAAAAAAAAAAGTGTGCTTAATCAAAGCGAGACCTATTTCATTGCTCCATAGTCCATTTTTAGGCATCCTTAGGCGACAGACAGCAGTCACCATGGCCACTCCAACCAGTCTGAGTTATGCAGCAAGCCAGTATTCTTCTTTTAGCAATTTGTTCTACAGTTTTTCTTTGGGATCTCTTCAGATGGGCTAGCTTTCATTTCACTTGTCCATAAATAAACGTTGGGCACTCATGATCCTGTTGCCAGTTCACTGGTTGACCTTCCTTACTAACCACTGCCCACCAGGAAGACCTCACAAGTGCTGCTGTTTTAGAGGGCACCAGTCAATCAACAGGAAAATTGACAAGTGCTGAATTGTGACCAAGACACTTTATGATATGTTCTGCTTCCAATACATCAACTTCGAAATGGACTGCTCAATTACTGCCTAGTCTCTCTCACCCCTCGTTGGGCGCCATTTACTTTACCTGTTTTAATGTTATGGCTGATGGGTATAAGTGAACTGTGAATAGACATGAAAGTAGGATCCACTTCATATTTTGATGAAGGGACACCAGGAATATTCCAAAACAGGTAACAGAAAGCAATGCTTCATGCAAACTATTTTTTGGGTGCCCCCGCAAAAAAATAGTAAAGCCCCTTTCTTCCAATCCTAAAGGGAAAGGGGTGGGCTCTTGAAAACGTGAGGTGTGTGTTTGTCCTGCAGGTTTTTGGTGTCCCCTGTATCCCGATGTGGAAGCAACTCGGACAGGATGTATGTGAGGAAAGTGACCCGCCGAAAAAGGGTATAACTTTATTATTACGATTAGAATACGGACATTTTAATACATGAATAGTGGTTAAAATTATGCACACGTTTATTAAATAAAGAAAGGTTTAAACGTAAAGTTGCCGCCCCTAAAACTTAATTTGAAAACATTTTTAAGGGATAGGAGGCCCCCTTTTGTGGTTCGGCGGGTTATAAAGTTGAAAAAAATTATATACATTTAAAACCCAACCATTACTAATGTCCTAACAGTCTCAGCTGGCTAGCGAGCTGAAATGCCCAGTCACAGTTTTTGACGCCCAAAAACCTGACAGAAGGTGGAGTGATGCTGGGTGTGAAGCACAGGCTCTGTAAAACAGCCTTGAAAGCAAAATATAGATTCCAGATACTCTAAATATTAGACCACAAACCAGAGTACTTAAAAAAACCAGACAAGTAAATAAATTTAAACTACAGACAAGTCCACCTGAAAAAAAAAGGAGCTCAGTCAAAACCCGCTTGAAAATATACACTACAGACCGGCTCAAAAAAAAAAAAAAAAAAAAAAAAAAGAGCCCTTTTCACCAAAAGAAAAGCTGAGAGGATTTTCTGCAGAGCATAATCTTAAACAGATCAGAAGGATTTCCGTGCAGCTCTTGCTGCTGATTTTACCCCTATCCAAGGCAATGGTGAACATTTTAAAAAATCTGTGATATAAATTGCTGGGGTTCAGTTGAAATGTCCACCCTGCTGGTCAATTTCTGCCGACAGTTTGGCTGGGGTTTTAAAAATTTAAAAAATTTTGGGGTCTCCCCCGGTTTTTAAAAAATTTAGATGGTGCACCTTGGGTTGGCAGTAAAAACAAACAAATCCAACCGTCTAATGTACTAAAAAGGGGGGGTGGGTTAAAATTGTTGATCTAATGCTTCTACTAGTACTGAAAACAAACAAAAAACATAGGAATTTTGGAAAAGCATTTTTGCTATTTTGAATACAGGAAAATGTTGAGGTTTTTAGTGTAATTTTTTGGGGTACACAGTTTTGTTAAAAATGTAAATAAAAACCTCAACATTTTCCTGTATTAAAAGTCTAGAAATGCTTTTCCAAAAATCCCTAGGTTCTTTGTGATAGTTTTTAGTGCTAGGATTGTATTGCTAAAATTTTCCCAAGGCCAAAAACTGGTTGTTCATTTTTGAAAAAAAAATTCCCAAAACAATCGCCCTGTGCCCTTTTACCTCCCGGGAGATGGGGTGCCCTTTGGCCATCAGTGGGTTTATTCTTCGGCCCCTTGTGGGTTTTATTCTTGGGGCCCCATTAGTGGAGTTGATCTTTAGGGTCTACCCAACAGGTACTGTCCATGACTGCACATATTGCACATGATTCTTGCACTTCTCATGCTTTCTGCTTCTCTTTCTATGCCTTTCTGCCTTAAAACCAGGCCCAAGCCTGTCATGCTATGGGGTTCACCAGGTCTAGGGGCCCACCAATCCCAGAAGCCCACTGCTGGTTTCCCCTGTAGGCCAATCCAAGCCTGTTGACCCTTATAAAAACCCCCTTTTCATACTAAACTATCCCCTTTACAGATCTCAAAAAAGCGTTCAAATACCTACCCTTTTACCCCCCAACTTTTAAGGATTGCAAAGAGGGACAAATTGGACGTCTAACCACACCCAAAAGATGACATCACACCAAGACCGCCTCAACCATGCATAGACACATAATGGAACTTTTTAGATAGCGAAAAGAGCCATTTTTTTGGATACATTGTATCAAAAGTTAAATACTAAGTTGTTATGGGAAATTTCAGCTGGAAGAAATCGGTACTTTTTAAAGCAAGATATCAGCTTATTTACACAAAACATTTCCCCCAGAAAATGAGGGAATTTTTTAAGTAAAGAGCAGGGAAAAAATTTGGGATGTACGGCCGCGGTGTCGATCCCAGGTCTTTTAATGTAGCGTGAGGCCCGCTGTGGGGGTTGTGCGAGAGGCCGGGCCGCCTGGCACAAGTA